>JAFJYG010000089.1:0-94896 GCA_017366145.1 Cadophora sp. M221 | reverse complement strand
AAATACAATGCAGACAGGTCAGAATCCCATAGCCCTTTTCAGCATCAAAACTTCATGCTTAGTGACAAACACACCCTTGCTTTCCTGGCCAGTCCCGAGCCCGTCCCCATTGCTGTCTCCGTCAATGCCAACTTCCAACGCATCCACCAGATCTCGAACCTTTGACATCTCCCAATCACCACCCTGCGTTGTCCAGAAAACGCGTTTGATGCCAACAGCGTGCATGGCACTCACACACCGGTAGCATGGTCTTGAAGCACGGATCTCAGGCTGAGGAGGGGACTCTGGCTCGACCTTCGGCACCGATGGAGACGTAGAGCGCGAGCGTGATGACAGCTCGTCGTGAAGACATGCTGGAGGCGACTTTGACTCAACTGGAGGTGGTGGCAAGCCTGGAGGTTCGGTTTCCTGGGTCTTGGGCTTTATTGGAGTCTTATTTGAGGTCCCGAGGCGGGCGACGTAGAGATCTGAGCCTTTAAGGCGGAGATCCTTGGTCCGCGCTGCGGCGTTTGGCTTGCTTGAAGATCTGTTCTTAATGATAAGTATTTGCTGGGGTTTGGTGGGAACAGATGCTTTTTTTGGAAGCTGCAAAGGATTAGCGAGATTGGAGGGGAATGTGAGAGCTGCTTGCCTTTGCCTTGGGCTTTTGTGAGCGTATAAAATCGTCGGAGCTAGATCGCTGAGAATCTGGAATAGAGGTGCCTTTGGTCGCAGATTGTGGCTCTGAACTCCGCTTATGCGCATAGTGATTCTGTTGATCCTTGTGATGATAGTGATTCTCGTACTGATACCCATTCTGGTGTATATACGACGGCCTCTTCTCCAGTCGTTGTTTCTCTACACTTTTCCATGAGTTCGTCGCCACGTTCTCGTTCAGTTTCTCGTTCTGAAACCTGCTGTTCTCCTCCTTGACGTTGGCCATGTTGCCAATGTCCTGCTGAATCTGGTTGAGATGCACTGGGTTCAAAACGCGACTTTTGAATGGAGAACTCGCCACCGGAGGCCTTGCCAGTGCCTGCGGAGGCTGCCTCTGCCTCCTCACAGATGGCTTTCGCGTACGCTTTGAGCCCACGTGCTCGAGCTTTACGTTTTTTAGAATCACCCGATAACTTGAAGCACGGTTTTTGGAAGCACTTCGCGGAGCGAGCAGAGGTTTGAGAAGACTGGGTGCCAGAAGAGAGGGAGAGAGCGCTGCGGATCGCCATCATCTCAGAGTGCATGCTCAGAGCGATATTGGCATTGTGGCCGCAGCCCATTGCCTCAAAGGGAGTAAAAGAACCCTCCTCAGGCTGATTCGGCGACTTCGACTTACTTTTTGGCTTAGACTTCAAGCGCTGTTTGAGCTCGGCAATGGCTGGACCATCAAGGGATGCAGATGGCACGGCGCCACTCTTGAGAGCACCCCCATCAAAGCCTGGACGGTAGGTGTTGAAGCCTTGACCGATGACTTTGCCGCCACGAACAATGATCGCACCGTGGCGATAATGGAGGGGTGAAAGGTCGGCCTGGGCCAGGCAAAGGGACAAGAAGGTGTCGTTGCGTGGAGACATTTTTGATATTGGTGGATGGGGTTTGATGGGAAGTCTTGATTGCTTTGGCGGTTTGGAGTTTGAAAGTTTAGTCGCGAAGACGTAGGCAGTTGAGGCTGGAGCTTGAGTTTGTTGGTGGGTGGGTTTTGACGAGAAGTCTTGATTTGTTTTGGTGATTTGAAGTTGTTTGAAAGTCGCAAGGACGTAGGTAGCTGAGGCTGGGTTTTGGGTTGGTTGGGCTGGATTTCTGTGATCTGTGTGTGGTGGTGTTGTAAGAAGTGAGGTTTAGGTCTGGATTTGGTCATGGATGTCTTGTCGCTAATTTCTACGCTAGTACATTCTAGGCTGGCTGGGAGAATTTGGGAAGGAACAATGATTCACGGCGAAGGCTGAGCATTATTCGAAGAGATCAAGAAGCTTGTTATTATCACCGTAGGCAGTCTATCTTGTAGTTCAGATACTCCAAGGGAACGCCAGATTGAGTCACTACCACGTGAACGCACCATAACTCCTGTTGTACACCCAGCCAAGCCACTTCTCCAACCTACACAACCCCCTTGTCAATGATGGGTGCCCGCCTATGACCAGATTGACTTTCGGATCCCCATCTGCTCTTCCATTGCATCTCCTTCTCCAAAGCCTCCTCAAGAGCTCGACGGCAATCCTCGGGAAGCTCTGCCTTGATATCATCAGAAATACCAGATAGCCCATTCAACCCGAGGTCATGGAAGTCGCCATCGGGACCTGGCACACCAAAAGTCGAGGCAGGTGCAGATTCATAGACTGTGTCGACGATCAAGTAATTCTTGGAGTATATCGGCTTCACAGGCGTGAAGATGGTTGGCGCCGTCTGCTCCTCGATATGACCATTTGTCAACGCATTAGCTGCAACTTCGTTGTCATCAATTTGCTCCCACCTAGCGTGAGTTGGCTGCATTGTCTTAGGGTAGTGCATGATGTTGGTGTGGGTATCATAGAGGCCATTGAGCGTTTGTCGCCGGACAAGTCCCAATTCAGCATTGAATCGACTGTATTTGGATTAGCATGTTTTAATTGTAGTTCAGTGCCCAAACGTACCTTGCCTCTCGAGCATGCTCCAACATCCAGTTGACATCGTTGATCGCAACTTTCCTCTTTGCTCCGGGCATAGGTTTACCAGCGTTAAGAGGAACAGTAGGGGCCCCAGAGTGGTAGACCGAACTTGCTCCATGCCATGCCACATATTGGTTCTTGTTGTAGGCTTCGCCAATCTTGAATGCATCATTCGGGTCTGCTAACTCGCCCTCTACGACACCCTCAGATCTGAATTTCGCAACCTCATAATCGTCAATAATTCTCTTGCCGCCAACGATGATCTGAGCACCAAACTCGCGGAACACAGATCGAGCAGTGCAAATACCAATCGCACGACCTTTGTAGGAATGTGGAATAAGCTCACGGTCGATCAGGTCGTGCTTTTCGTCGTCATTTATGATGATCTTGTACAGTCGCTTGTGTTTGGTGAAGAAGAGGTAACTGTCTCGGAAGCCCACACATCTTGCTGGCTCGGTAGACAACATGTAAAGACGCTCTCCTCTGTTGAGAATGGTGAACGTTCTGCAACGATATTCACGCCCACCCTGAAGGTTGCCCATCTTGTCAACTTTGGCTTCTCCCTCTGGATCCTGTGGCAGGTCAAGCTCATCATCGATAACGTCCATCATATTCCCATCTTTGTCGATTGGTTGTTGTGTGACATGCGACGGGCCAGCTCCCTTCTTTCCCCATCTTCCTCCGCCTCGTCCAAACCCACCCCCGCGACCACGACCTCTCTTCGGAGTTCCTGTTTCGTGATTCTCGGGCTCTGGAGCATCCCAATCTGCTGGTCGATTCTTCGGTGGTCTTCCTAATCTCTTCTTGCGTACAACAGGTTCCGGGACTGGTGTTGATGGACCTTCTTCCTCTGCGTCTGAATCGGCTGCAGGGGTTCCATCCTCAGCATTGTCTTCATCGGCATCTTGTTGACTTGCAGCATCTGATTGAAATGCGTCTGGCATTTGCTCGTCGTCGCCATCATCGTATTGGGGGGTGTTTTCTAAAGCAACCGTCAATAATCCGTGTTCAATGCGCCGGAGGTTTTGTAGGAAGGCGGTTTACTCAAAGCTGCAGCGGCATTTTTGGCCGCGGCTCTGCCAGGTCTTCTGCCCATTTTGGAGTTGTTTGGCGAGCTTCAGTGATCGGTGGTGGTGACTTTCTGCCACTCGTGAACAAAAATACTGCGCGCTCCTGACGACGCGATGCGAAGTGAGGCTGTCTTCAGACAATATGGTCTAGACCGTTTATGGACTAGCGCAGTACTCCGCTTAGTCATGCCTCCATCTCAATCTTGCGCTCCCCATCCTGCCTCATTCAATTACTTTCTATCAACAATTGTCCGATATCACAGTGTAACCAGTATGATGGCTAGAGATGAGGCTGGTAAGACTTACCATCCATCCACAGACACCAAGGCGAAATCATACAGCAAGGCGAAATTATACAGCAAATGAGGCAGCAAATGAGGTTGCACATGTCACAACACCAGCTCAGAACTCCTGATCACCAGGTCGGTCCAGGAACTTGGTCTCAATCACATGCGACAGTTAGCATCCCCAATTTACAAGAGTGGATCATGAAGCAAGTCCTCCCTCAGCTTGTACTCCGTAGAAATCGGTTACAAAAGTGGTGATACAAGAAAAGCAACTCGGATCTCGCCTGGCCACCACGACGAATGATGCAGTAACCGCCCTGATTCATATTCCCCGGTGTTAGATTGGTTAGAGCTGTATCACTCTGTGATGGGAAAGAAGAGTGGTTGCCAGAGACGAGACTTAAATCCGATGTTACACCTAGAAGCCGCTGTTAGCTCGGAGAGTTAAAGTTCTTGGGACCGCTGCCAATCGTCGAGTTGAATGTCACCAGTTTGATTGGCAAGAGTCACTGAAGATGGCATCATGTCTCACACAGACCAAAATATTAGCCTATCTCTTATTTTGCGGTTTTGAGGCCTTGATTACCAGTCGAAGTTATGATCGAGAGAGAAAAGTTGTGTAGGTCGAGGAATAACTGGATAAAGGAGAGAGGTTCACGCGTTTCTACCGCCATCTCACTTCACTTCGTGTTATGCCGGGCGGGTTACATCCTCAAGTCTTAGGTCAGCTCCTCTATATATCTGACGCTGAGATTCGACGAGTGATTCGCAAGTTGGGGCTGAGATGCAGGATTTATATTGGACTGGTCAGCTCGATACAGTAGTCTGAGTACACCTCTCGCCAGAGCTGTGTAACCGCCCTACCCAACCTCCGTCAAGCCCTGCCTGTCCTTCCCATACCCATCGCTTTTTGGGATCCTTGAGTCTGCCATGCCATGCAATACCAGGCCCATAAATAGAGTGGAGGCTGTCGGGCAAATGACGTCGATGGGCACGACTGCATCTTCAACATTCGTCTGCGCTGGGTGGGGGTTGTGGAAATGAAGAGAGATAGAAGATTGGATTGATTCATTGATTGTCTGGCGCATCTTGGGAACTTTAAAATATCAATGAGGGACCATGGAAACTCCTGATGAGAGCTCTAATTGCACCTTCAGGTTGGGGCTACTTCGGATGTTCTGGGCTTGTCCTGGACCTCAAGTACCTAATCGGTGCTGGTATTGAAGGAGGTAGACAAATATCAAGATAATGGCTACAAAGTCAACTGCTTGAGGTACCTAGGCAAATAAGTTGGGGAATGACCAAGCCCTTTTCCTACACCGAATTTGACCGAAGGCTATTTGATACTCCTCTTTGGCTGGGCACATCGGTATGCACAGTACATGACCCGGTTTGGATGTCGTTCGCCCTGCAGCGAACGCTTCTCTCCTGTATATCTGTATAAAACTTGTCACTTAGAGGTACTGACTGCGCTGTGCTCCTGGAATGCATGCCAGCAATAAAGTGATACGACCATGACAGGCAATGATAGGTATGCGAAGCCAGCCATCATAAAGTAGATAGACCAAAGCCAGTCAGCAGTTGAGTCTCAGCCGCTGTCTTGTCTCTCCATCCCATCCCCTCTCCATCTGTTGAGCCCACCGAACTTGTAGCTTCCTATTCGTCCCATCAGCTGGTCATCAACCACCAACACGCACGCACCTGATATCGGATTGAGGCCCTGACATAGCCACTGGAACAGCCTCGACTCGAAGGCGCCCAGCCAAGCTGATATATACCTTACCCTCCTGCCTCCCTAGCTGGGGTGTGCAGGAAGAACTTGACTGGAGTTGACTTGACTTGACTTGACTTGACTTGTCAGCGCGTTCTGCTACCTAGGTAACAGTCCAATTACCTCCTCTTCACTGGCTGCGGCGCCCCGAGTCATTCTTAGGTATTTGTTGGCTGTCAAGGAGCGACCGACTGGCTGGCTTGTCTGGCTTGCTTGCCTTGCCTTGCCCTGCATCGCCTTCGTCCGTCCGTATTTTAGCGACCGACACGGTAAAGGGCCGGCCGCCGTAACGAGTCGACGGAAGAGACGAGGGAAGAGAAGGAAGGGAAGGGAAGCAAGTACGAGTACTGTACCTTTCGCTTTTCAGTCAGAACCCACCTACCTAAGTTCAACTTCGCCTTTCGAGATTCTTCTCTGCACCAGACAGACAACACGCTTTCAAATCCTCGTCTGCTGCTCACAGTTGAACCTCCTTCTATTTCCTTTCCTTTCTCAGGAATCGCCAAACCTTCACCCTTCGCACCTTTCCCAGCCGCAGACAACTGCACCTCCCGAAAAGTGGTGTAAATGGGGCAACCTCATCGTACCTAAGTACCTCTCCAACGAACAACCTCAAATCTCCTCTCCACTCCACTCCAGCTCACGACAACGACGGCAATTCGATTTCTCCCTCCTCTGCCGACCAACGAACAAGAAAGGCCACGACGCGCATATTCCAACATGGCAGGCAACGAGATGGATCTCCTCAAGCAAGCCACCCAGGCGATGATGGCGAGGTACGTTTTGTCGTTTGCGCAGAAGAGTCAAGCTCCATACACACCCACACTTGTTCGGACTGGCACAATGGAGAGGAGGCTACAATATGCTGCGGTCTGCTACAAAGTACTGCCACGAGCATGCTCTGCCATTCCTCGTCTTCTCCGTGGAAGAGACAGCAGCATCCAAGGCGATGCTGGCTGGCAGGCTGGCCTTGCCCACCCACATGCATGCTTGTGCTTCAACTGAAGATGGTGGGGTTTTCGGTGGCCCCGCCACCCACGCTCCCTCCCTCGCAGTTCTCATGCGGCTATGTTCCCAGATGAAGACGCTCCACGGCGCTTTTCTGCACGGCAGCTCTGCATTGCTGTGCTGGTCGGGATGAAAGAATTTTCTGATTATTGAGCATTCGCTGCCAGCCACTCTACTCTGTCAATTTCTTTCTTTCTTTCTTTCTTCTTCTGTTCTCCTTCGCCTCTGTATATTAAGAAACACCCGACCCACGGTTCCGTTTGTTTTGTTTCTTCGGAAATGCACCGCAATTGATCATGGCTCTTACTGATTTTCTCCACAGCAGAGACGATGACGCAAATGGGTTCGACAGCGACACGCCCAGGTCTGGTGTGGCGACTCCGCAGCCAGACCCTGCAGACAAGAGGTTGCCAGGCATTATGCACAGTTACTTTGGACAGGTTGGTTCTGGTTCTTCTGGTTCTTCTACTACAAGTCCCGATTCCGGTCCTGTTGAAATTCCTGTTTCGGGGCGCGAGGCTGAAAGCAAATCTCCATTCTCCCGCCCGGGAGAATTGAAGGCTGCTGAGCCCCTGCCGCCAGTCACAGCAGACTCTATTAGCAATATGGAGACTGCCAGTGATGGCCAGACAGAATCAGAAGCCCTGCCGTTCCTCCAAAATGAGCAGTTGGGGCTTCTTGCACCTGCACCCGCACCACACTCTCTTCACTCAACCCTGCACTCATACCCGACACCACCTGTTTCCCAGACACCATCACTGCACAAGTTGAAGCTGAGCGATTCTGGCTCTGAAGATGAGAAGGCGGCTGCGACGACTGCAGCTCCTCCTTCCAGACATCACAAGAGCATCTCGGAATCAATTCCATCAAATGCTCGTCGAGAGTCATTGATGAATCCGCTCTCAAGTGTGCTTACCACTTCCAATGTTCACGCTGCCCATTTTTCGAACCCCAGCGATCGCAATCCCGCCACTTCACCCAATACCCCTTCACATTCCCGCTTGAATTCTGAATTTCATGAGTCTCCGTCCTATGATCGACTCAAGAAGCTAACAGATGACGCTCTGCGTACAAAGAGTATCCCTCCCACTCCAACTCGTGCTTTGTCAAACCAAACGGTCAAATCGGACGCTAGCGGCGGATCAGACAAGGCAAATGGGCAAGCTACAAAGGCAAACGTTGAAGCAATACCCGCAGGAGTATCTCTGTCACCACCCCCAGGAGCTCCCGCACCAGCCCCCAAAGGAAAGCTTACCGTCAAGATCGCCGAAGCCAGAGGCTTGCGCAAGAGCCGAGATCCATATGTTGTAGCGGTCTTCCAACGAAATGAGCTCGTTTCCAAAGGCCCATTGCCATCCGACATCGATGACAATGAGGACCCAACGAGCAGCCCAATGGGTGGAATTCCTATTACTCGATCAGGAAGTGATTCAGGTCGTCCAATGGCAATTCCAATGAAGAGTCGACAGAGCAGCAACACCAGTCTCTCGGAATATCGCGACTTCAAGAGCAAGGGACGAAAGTCTATGACTAACCCCAAGTGGGACACTGAGGCCGTTTTGTACGTGGCAAAATTCTACGCTGCTCTTTTCAACAGTACTAATTTGCAAGTAGTGATGTCGTTGGATCGGATTCGAGAGTCAATCTCACAATTTACGATCGAAGTAGCGCTGCGGAGGAATTTTTGGGTCATGTTGATTTGGAAGCAAATCTTACCGAAAACGACA
Organism: Cadophora sp. M221; assembly: GCA_017366145.1. NCBI lineage: Eukaryota > Fungi > Ascomycota > Leotiomycetes > Helotiales > Ploettnerulaceae > Cadophora > Cadophora sp. M221. The sequence goes on along the minus strand of JAFJYG010000089.1, from coordinate 86,412 downwards.
ACTCGCCAATTAAAGGATGGTTCCCGCTCCGAGGCCGAAATGATACCGATACCGGTCTTCCAGGAGAGATATACGTTGAGATCACGTTCCAGCGAACAGAGAAGAAACACTACGGTCCAGATGATTTCCAAATTCTTAAGCTCATTGGAAAGGGAACATTCGGCCAGGTATACCAGGTCCGGAAGAAGGACACCAGACGAATTTACGCCATGAAAGTGCTTCAGAAGAAGGTGATTGTCCAAAAGAAGGAAGTTGCTCACACCGTTGGAGAGCGAAACATTCTCGTCAGAACAGCCATGGCGGATTCTCCGTTCATCGTTGGATTGAAATTCTCCTTCCAGACCCCCACAGACTTGTATCTGGTAACAGATTACATGTCAGGCGGTGAATTGTTCTGGCACTTGCAAAAGGAGGGGCGATTTGATGAGAAGCGGGCCAAGTTCTATATCGCTGAACTCATCCTCGCTCTGCAACACCTTCATATGCATGACATTGTCTACAGAGACTTGAAGCCAGAAAATATCCTATTGGATGCCAATGGCCATATTGCTCTGTGCGATTTTGGCTTGTCCAAAGCCAACCTGACCAAGAACGCCACAACCAATACCTTCTGTGGTACAACTGAGTATCTGGCCCCCGAAGTACTCTTGGACGAAGCTGGATACACAAAGATGGTCGACTTTTGGTCCCTGGGAGTTCTTGTTTTCGAAATGTGTTGTGGTTGGAGTCCATTCTACGCCGAGGATACTCAACAAATGTACAAGAACATCGCTTTCGGTAAAGTTCGGTTCCCAAGAGAGACCTTGACTGTGGAAGGCAGAAATTTTGTGAAGGGTTTACTCAACCGAAACCCAAAACACCGTCTCGGAGCTACTGATGATGCGGAGGAGTTGAAGCGACATCCTTTCTTTGCCGACATCGACTGGGAGGCTCTTACTAAGAAGCTCATCACGCCACCCTTCAAGCCAAAATTGAAGTCAGAGACTGATACTTCCAACTTCGATCCCGAGTTCACCAACGCCCTCAATGGCGCATCCTCTCTGAATGCGCGTGCCGCGGCCTTAGCAGCTGGCGTTGCAACATCCACACCTCTCTCGCCAGGCATGCAGGCTAACTTCAAGGGATTCACATTCGTCGATGAGAGTTCCATGGAGGAGCACATGCAAGCACGAGGCATCAAGGATGAATACGATGACATGGACGAGGATGAGAAGCAAGACCAAGACTGGGAGGATCCTCTTGCAGACAAGCGAAGCTCTCGAATGAGCGGCATTGTGAAGACGAATACGAATGAGGACCAGAGTATGTTCAACGGCGGACACTTCGACATGTAAATTGGTGCGACGAAGCTTCCGTTCCCCTGAGTGATTTCCTTGCGTTTCACGAGTTCTCTTTACATACCAGCGCATAGGGCCGGAGTTATTTTGCATTTGGGCGGAGTCTAGGATGAATGCCGGGTCGATCTTACTCGATCACGAAGCACGCATACAGATTGGCTATCGATGAGGAATGGGCCTTGAGTCTGCATGGCCCTTTTTCATTGAAATGTGGATATGGGAAACATGATTTACGCCATGCGTTATTTTTTTTTTAAACGAGAGCAGCGAGCTTTCTTTGCAGTTTGCGAGCACTTGGTCGGTACCCTCGCTTGTCTGGGAGGAGGGATAGGAAACGAAGTTGGAGCATGCGGAGGGTCAGCGTGTTCTCGTGGGTTGGGTTGGGTTAGGGTTGATTTGCATTGAATGGATCGCTCAATCTGCGGTTTCGGGTTCATATCAAATCATACTTTTTGCTTGGCTTGCTTGTCTTTTCAGATGATCATTACGGCTGATAGCAAAACCAAAAAAAAAAAGCGTTGTACTCCCCTTTCATCCCCCCAACAGAAACAAGCCCCCTACTTCTTGTTCCCGTCATCCCAGCGGAGAAGAATAGGTGAAACTGGATTGATTGGCTCCCACACTCGCGGTCGCTGTACATCTTACAGAGGTGGATGGGGGGAGCGAGACTTAGGTATCTCAAGAAGCTTACAGGCTCACATAGTTCCGTAGATAGGGTAGCTAGCGGTGGTGGTGGTAGTTGCGGTGCATGATAATGTAATCAAGTACTGTACTCGTACCCACGGATATCGAACCCGTTTTATTCCCACCAGTTTCCCCTCTCTCTCGGATCTCCTCTCCTCTACTACTGTGCCTTGCTTACCGTGCTTCCGTCTCTTCCCCGCTTGTCTAGGTAGGTTTTTTGTCGGTGGTTTTCTTGTTTTTGAACCTCCCCTCCTATAAATTTACAAGACATACACTAGGTGCACTAGGCTTTCCGGTTTGTACCGAGCCGTTGGAGTGTGCCGTAGTCTGTCTGTAGTTTGACCTTTCCCCTCACTTTTGCGTACCCGTACCGTAAAAGGGCTGAAATAACCGATTGGTGCTGCCGGACTTACCAGGCTAGGGGGTGTAGTTAGGGTAGGCGAATGCTGGGCTTGGGGAGGGGGTCGAGTTGAGTTGGGTTGGGTTGGGTTGCTGAGTCTTTCGTTTGCTAGGTTTCTGAATTTTTTTGGTGAGGGGAAGGGGAGGGGAGGAAGGGAAGGAAGGGTGGTTAGTGATTGGTAAGGGGGTGTTTATTTCTTGTGTCTGTTAGTAGAAACGGAAAGGAAAGCGGGGTTTTAGAGGTTTAATTTACGAGACTGAATGCAAGATTGCTTTTGTAGTGATGGGCTCAGAGATTAGAGCCATTATTGGCCGGTGCGGACTTATGTTTGAAGTCTCGCTGTTGTCAGATAGGACCGACAGTTGTTCTGGTTCGTCGGTACTGTCCAGCTCTTTTTCATAGAGGGCAGTTTTGGTAGGAGTATCGACAACCTGCAAGTAAGCTTTTTGCTTCGATCTTTGCTGCTTCACAAAATTCATGGGTTTCGTGCGCGATGTAAATGGCTAATCAACAACTAACTACCTTGCCTCAAAGTCATCATATATCAACAAAGCTTTAGCGAAGACGCTGAATTTAGAGCAAGAGATAAGGAACACCGCCAACCCAGAACAGTGTCTAACATGCATATATACAATCCATTCGCAGAGCTTCAAATGTAGGACTGGTCATAGGTCTCCAACCAAAAATCCCCTTAGAGCCCAGGCTGACTACGGAAATTTTTCATTCACGCTCCTATCGAACCTATCAAAACCTTCCAAAATCAAACAATTTTGCAGAAGTTGTCTAGGTCATCGCTAAGATGTACTTGCTAGATGTGGATTACACCGTCCTTAGTCTAGGGGTGTATCTCATCGACGGCTAAGCGTTGCTTGCTGTGGATTCAATCTAGATCTGTACGTCTGTCTCGACACTGTCGAGAAAGGTGGATTTGAGACAGTCGAGAGCGCGGACGAATTCGTTGGCTCTGGATCCTGAAAGCTAGGACTGAGTGGTAGAGGTGGAGAGATCTTGGGCAGAGCTTTGGATGTAGGCACCATTTTGAAGTTCGAGGAGACGAGACAATACGGGATCAGAGCCTCTCTCTTCTTGATTTACGATTGTTGCTACACTTGGAACCCCCCCCCAAAGGCTAGACCTAAGCCCGGAGACTTGACAACTGAAACTTTGTTTATGAAGCTTGGCGGCCTACGATACAGTGAGAGAGTTCTCCTGGGGAGTGAGCCTTTGAGTTTTCCGAGGCTGTTTGCTGTTGGTAAGCGAGGACTTCAATGCTCTGTAAAAACCGGAACATAGACGAGATGGGGGGTAGAAAGACATGAAGGGTTGAGCATGCAAAGTGACAGTCCATCGTGCTTGGAAATTCGCCAATATGTTGTACTAAACAGACTCATGGTGGCATCAAAATCGGCAAGTGGAATTTCAAGAATCGTCGCTGAGGCCAACCCAGATTGGACAGAGTCCAATAGATACTTCTCTCCCCTGAGAGCTTGGTTTAGACAGGACCGGCATCTTAAATTTGTGCGATTCCAGAGGGCAATTCAAGATCGGAGTGTGATAGCCATGGGTGGGGAATCTGGAGAGCGCGAAGGTATGTTCAGGGCAGTACCTACTAGGAAAATTCGGGGCAAAGACACCACATGACTGCTGGACAGTGTCTCTCCGTTGAGACCTGAAGCCAGTCTAGGTTTGTTTCATGATGTAACTTGGGCTAGGACTGCCATCGAGCAAAACAGGGCTGGATGGGATATCGTCTCGCTTGTTGCCAGAAATATGTCATGATATCCGAGCACTGTCTTACAGCATGCACTTACGACACATGTAAATAATCTGACGAGTGGTGACTGTCTTTAATTTTATTTGCAATGTATGGCGAGGGATGACTCAAGGACATCCTGGATATCTCCTCCAGCAAGCAAGCAAACATCGGTGCAGGGACTTCTCTGTTGAGTCTCCCTCTTAGCTCTGTCGATACCCAAAGAGACTTCCCATATATTGGGAGCATAAGACATAGACCCCAATTTGTTGACAGAGAAAGTGATGAGAAGACACTGCTTTCGTGTTCGGTTTCACAGAATAGAGATAATGAAAGGTGGATGGATAATGAGGGGTTGGGTACAATTCTGCACTGTCTACTTGTCTGGGAGATGGGCGAAGCTATTAAACCCTGTTATAAGTGTACCGCACTCGATTGAAAGACCCCCATCATTTCCGTATCTTTTCTCTGAAATTGAATGTACTCAAAACTTGAGATCTTGGGAGACAGAAGAAAGTTCTTAAAGGCATAAATCATATCTCTCAGCCAAGGCCAATGAAAATCGGTGAAATTTCGTTGCCTATCAGGACCATTGCTGGAGGTGACTGACTACAGCAATCCTCACACACCAAGCATGTAGCCCATAACAGATTGGTTGTCTGCTTTCCCAAAAGATCTTTGGAATATCAGAAGCCAAATCCGAGGTTATAACAGAACGGGTGTAGCAGTTGCAGCTTTGATAGTGTGGCACTCGCCATACACCAAGTACACCAGTTCCAACTGTACACACCTTCAACGGCATTGAAACACTTCTAAAATATTGGCACGGCTGGACCCTCACTGTACAATGTCCCATTCTCTAGTTATGCTATACACACTGGATATCCGCATCCATCTCCGGCATCGCCCGATCCATCCCATCTTCATTCAAATAACCGTCTAGTGGTGAGCCTCTTCCTCCTCTGGCTCTTGCTCAAACCAATCGACCTCTGGCTCAGCAGCACCTCCCTCAGCTTGCCCCTCGATATCCACGGTTTGGGTCTCGTATGCCTTCAACTCGTTCGCGATGTCTGCTTCCTCGGGGGACTTGGGTGGCGCTGGAGCGTTGAACTTCTGGACGTGTCCATCGGCATCGTTGGCCTTGACGGGTGGGATTTTGTAGGCCTTCAATTCCTTGAGGTAGAGGTCCTGGACGAGATCCGCTGGAGAAAAGGGATGTTAGCTCAAGCTCGGGAACTGTTTGTATCCCAGTTCCAACCAGAGCATGTCCGAGTGAGGAGTTTGCCCACAACTAAAGCAATTGGACCTCCTGGTAGAAGATGAGAGGATCACGAACCTTGACGAACGGCGGTAGGAGTGATGAAGGTTCGTCTCGAGACTATGCTGGTAGCTTGCTGCCTCGCAACGCGGGCGATCGAGGAGCGCTGAAACTGTTAGCTTTGCTGCATCTGAAGCTGAGGATGGCTCGTACCGTAGCGCGAAGAGATTGAGTGAACATGATGACGGGTGTGGTGTTGTCAATTGGTAGAGAGGAGGTGCTTGAAAACTGTTCGGTAATCGAGGTTGAACATCCGCATCGCAGTGCTGCCAAGAAATTGAATTGGTGCCCTATTGCCTTAGGCCACACGTTTTCTACCAAAGATGGCGGGACGGGAGAAATTCAAGGAAGAAAGTTTTCGAAATTTCTCTGGTTTTCTTCTTTGATGTAGAAATTTCAAAAACATCGACAACTTTAATGCATTTTCGCTCTTTAAGAAGAATTCGAAAAACATTACATCAACGATCCTGGTGTTGTGGTTGGAAATGGTTGTCACAGCATAAGTAATTTAACCTTCCATCCTCGCCTGACTTTTTGTTTACAGTCTACTGAGCAACATGATTATAACTCTGTTACTACTGATCCGTAAAAATAACCCAGCTTCAATCTCAATGTAGACTTACCTGATTTTCCCTGGCTATACAGGGCATTATTATCGCTTCTAATGAAAACAAGCTATAGATAGGGCTTCAGTTGGTGTGACAGAAACTGGGGACCTTTTCTCGCAAAATCGATTTTGGTATATTTGTGGGAACCAAAAGGCAGAAGGCGGCACAAAGATTCAAGAGGTCTCCTTCTGTATTCTGGGGAGACAGTACGTCTTATTCAATTGCAATCCGATGGGCGGAAAATGCCTGTTTTCCCCATGATATATCAAATTCCCAGGGAGCGAGGGTCAGCCGAGAAGCGAAGCTGTAGTTGGTATATGGAAGTCTGCATGCCCACTTTCCATTCTTCTACGGAAACGTGATCATGTGGAGAAATCCATCCATGTTGTATCTATGATTACAGGGCCTAGTATGCAAACCATGCCATGCCAAATTCCCCTCGTACAAGCCAGCACTAATTAGTCCACTAAGCGTAGAAGTTGACGGTGTCTGTTCCAAGTTAGCAAAACCCTCGGCACAACTAAATAGGGACAAAACTCACCCTTCTTCTTTGCCTGGACTTCCGCAATAGCATCCACGTAGTGCTCGTGACTGATCTTGTTCTTCCCCATCCGCAATGCAATCATACCTGCCTCCACACAGACAGCCTTCAACTGAGCGCCACCAAACTCATCCGTACTGCGTGCCAACTCAGGCCAGTTAACTCCACCATCGACTGTCATCTTTCTGCTGTGAATCTTGAGAATCTGTGCCCGGGCCTCCTCGTTTGGTAGAGGGAATTCAATCTTTCTGTCGAGACGTCCAGAACGAAGTAAAGCGGGATCAAGAACATCGACTCTGTTTGTAGCTGCAAGAACCTTGATGCGATCATCGGAGGCAAATCCGTCGAGTTGATTGAGAAGCTCCAACATAGTTCTCTGGACCTCTCTGTCGCCGCTCTTCTCACTGTCGAAACGTTTGGTACCAACCGCATCTAACTCGTCGATGAAGATGATCGCTGGGGCCTTCTCCTTAGCCAAAGCAAAGCAATCCCGAACCAACTTTGCACCGTCACCAATGAACATTTGTACGAGTTGTGGACCGGCGAGTTTGAGGAAGGTGGCGTCCGTTTGGGCTGCGCAGGCTCGAGCAAGGAGGGTCTTTCCAGTACCAGGAGGTCCGTACATGAGAGCACCTATTGTACATTAGTATAAGAATGCTTCTGTATGTATTGTGCATACCCTTTGGAGCCTTGATGCCAATCTTCTTGAATCGCTCAGCCTCCTTCATTGGCCAGACAATTGCCTCAACCAATTCCTCGATCTGCTTATCCAGTCCTCCAACATCGGTATACTTTTCGGTAGGCTTCTCATCAACCTCCATAGCCTTTACTCTGCTATCATACTCGGCGGGTAAGGTGTCCAGAACCAAATATGAGTCTTTGTTTACACCAATCAGATCTCCTGGCTTCAGCTGCTCTGGATCAACTAGACCAATAAGTGGTAGGAAGATGGTTTGTCGGGTAGAGGTTTTGATAACAGCAGATTTGCCAACCCGTGTCGCATCGAGGTCGATGTTGGATCCTTCTTCCTGGGATTCTGCGGTTGGGTCGAGGTCAAGGAGTTCAACAACGTTTCCAACCAGGTATGGTAATTGTCTGGTAAGCAGTTAGCCATCAAATGCCCTGCAATGGCCCCATCCCAACGTACCTGTTGTTCTCAATCTTGTCCAAGTTGTCCTTGATTTTCTCTCCCATTGTAGCCTTCTCGTGTGACAACCGCTGATACTCGCTCTTCATGATCCGGGAATCGTTCTCCAGCAGCCGTTTTCTCGTCGATATTTCTGATGTGCTGAGATTGTAGATCTCTTCATCTATGGGGTCTTCTTCCTTCTCCTCGGGCTCAGCATCCTTCATCTCATGATCGCTATTCTCCTTTGGCTTTTTGTCCTTGTCGCCATCCTTCTTGTCTTCCTTCTGCTCCCGCTCAAGGTCATCGAGATCCTCTAACGTAGACATGACTGGGTATGGAGTTTAATTGGGGATGGGTTACTCGGAGTAGAAGGGCAAAAGATTATTCGGTGTTGTGATGCGGAAGAAAGAAAGTTGTGAATAATCAGTGAGCTTCAACGACACTGGAGCTTCCTGGCAGCTTCCATCGCGGTCTGCGCGTACACCTGCCTAGCCAATCACGTGAATGCAGCCGCGCTTAGTCACTTTTCTCACTTAGCGCCCTCCTCCTAGCGTCCCGCAGGCGCAGGCAGAGATATCTCGTCAGGCTCAATCAAGGGAGGACTCTTCTTCTCCATCCTCTTCGCCCACGCTCGTTCGCCATAGAAGACGTCGAACTGTCGCCTCAAGCACAAAGTTGCCGGTCATCTTTCCTCCGCGATAGTTACTGACAACTTCTACGATCCCCGAATCTTTCTCAGACGCCTTCACTGGTACTTGGTTCTGCAGAAATTCAATCGTCCTGGCAGCAGCACCTTCTTTCGCCACCCACGCATTCACAACGAGTTTGGTCATACCATAATACACAACATACTCTCCATACTCTCGTTCGAGCGATCAGAATTTGCACTCGCACTCGCATCTCCCCGGACATAATATATAGACGAAGTACCGTTTTGCACACTCGAGTTCTTTGTGCCTGAAGGTGAAGCCTCAAGATTCACCTGATACATCGGGCGTCGATCTTCGACGACCAACAAAGCCTCAACCCGTTCTAGTCAACACCGCCAAAACGCATTCTCCACTCTTTGTCAAGCTTTCGACTGCAATCCTCTGCGGAAAGCCTACCAAAGATTTCAAGGCTCGCGCTGTCATATCGCGCAAGAGAAAGCAAGTCCGTCGCAAGCGCAGCAAGCGCCTTGTCTTTAACGAACTCGACAATATCTACCGGCCTAAGCCTTACAAGCCCAAGATGATGGCCCCTCCTGAGAAGCCCTCCGCCACTGGAGAATGGAGCGAGAACCTGAATATGACCATGATCTGCAAGGACTGCAAGGAGGTTCCACCTAATCTCGTCGAGGAGTTTTCTTCTGGCGATATGGTTTGCGGTTCTTGCGGACTGGTCCTTGGTGATCGCATCGTCGACACTCGCTCTGAGTGGCGTACCTTTGCCAACGATGACCAGGGCAACGACGATCCTTCTCGTGTTGGTGATGGCGCAAACCCCCTCCTCAACGGATCTCAACTCACCACCACCATCTCTTTCCAAGATGGCAACGCGCGCAGTCGTGACCTCATGAGAACCCAAAACAAGTCCTCGAACGATAAGGCTACCAAGGGTCTTCTCGCAGCCTACAAGGAGATCGGTGCCCACTGCGACGCTGTTAATATCCCCAAGAATGTCTCCGATACAGCCAAGCACCTCTTCAAGTTGGTTGATGACGCAAAGGCTTTCAAAGGCAAGTCGCAAGAAGCAATCATTGCCGGATGTATCTTCATTGCCTGCCGCCAGTGCGGTGTCCCCCGAACCTTCCGAGAGATCTACGCCTTGACAAAAGTCTCGAAGAAAGATATCGGTCGAACTTTCAAGGTTCTCGAGAAGTTCTTCGCCAACGATAGTGAGGACAAGGCAAAGGCTGTTCAGAATGGTAAGTTGCTTGCGATTGCTACTCTCATTTTGCTTCATATTAACAAAACACCCAAAGGTCTGCTCCCATCCACAGACACATACCAGACCACGAGCTCTACCAACGCCGCTGAACTCTGCGTCCGATACTGCAGTCAACTTGGCCTTTCACGCCAGTCGTTCGTTAAGGTCTCGCAAGGCCTCGCTGAGAAGATGTCTACCGTCGGTGATCTCGCCGGTCGTTCCCCTCTCTCCGTTGCCGCTGCCTGCATCTACATGGCATCCTACTTGCTTGGCAGACCTAAGACCCCGAAAGAGATTTCTGCTGTCGCCGGTGTCAGTGATGGTACGATCCGAACAGCATACAAGTATTTGTATCAGGAGCGAGAAAGACTTATTGAGCCTGAATGGATTGCCAACGGCAAAGGAAAGATGGAAAATTTGCCCGCAATTTCCTGAACCAGCACGCCAGCTTCATGTCAATCTCCCGAACACCAAGTTTCGATTTGGAGGATGTGTGATTCGACGGTTCGGTTGAGGGCTACTGGCTCATGGTTAAGCTGCTCCTGTGGTCCTGCTTCGCAATTGCGTATGGTCGTTCTTCTTTCCCACGACTGTTGCCTGCGTTGGTCTTCGACGGGGCGAGCATGAGTTTCCGTGTCCTTTTTGCGTTGATTCGTGGCAGCAATGGTTGGCTGTTGTGCCTTTTTCAAAGGCATTTCGAACCAATAGAGTATGGGGACGAAAAAGATCTTCAGTGGACGAAAAAGTCACTCATTCGATGGCATGTGGCTTGTGATAATGGTTGATACAAATTCAAACATATTACAATTCTGGTTTCTATGATTAAGGTGCTGGTGACTTCAATTTGAGTTTATCTCGAAAACTGCCAGAACCAGATACGGTTCCCTAAAGCCATCTAATGAGAGCGTCATTCTGTAGGTAACTTGTGACCTCTACTAACCATTGAGTCTATCTTCAGTGCAATGAAACCATCAAAGCTAGTACGCATAACGATGATACTAGGCAATTCCTAGGGCGACCCAGATCTCCTCCCCTCACCACACGACTTTCATTGTTTACTCTTGCGTCTTTTGGACTGTCGTTCACCCTCATGCACCTGCCCCACCTCATCTACTTTTTCTCTTACTTCATCAGGTATGACATCTGTCTCAGTACACTCCTCTCTCAATTTCTTCCTAGCATCCATCAACGCCTTCCCCAAAAGATTCAATCCCCAGTCCGTCCTCCGCTTCCCAGCATTCTTCTCTCCAAACCCAACTCCCCAAATCCTATCCCTCGGACTAGCTTCCACCACCTCTCTCTCGCCAGTCCCCAATAGCCTATCCTTCAAGCTCACACCCTCTCCCTTCAACACCCCTTCATCCGTGCCCACCTTAAACTTCCAATAGCTAGCCTCTTCAACAATCCGCTCCCTATTCTCCTTCCACACGTTATCATCAAAGTTGCTTACTTGACGCCCAAGAGATTTTTGCTCCAGAGGAGAAGTGGAAGCAAGAATCTTGAGGGCGACTTCAGCATCTGAGAAGAGGATGGCTTTTTGGTGCATCATGTATTGCTCGGCGGTAGCGTAGGTGATGCCTGCGCTGGGCACAGTGAAGGGAGATGGGTACCATTGGGAGAGATAGCCGTATGGAGAGCCATACTCCCTCCAAAAGTAGATGGTTGAATCTCGTTCTCCTTCGATTGCCACAGCTGTGGCCGTACGTTTGCTGGGAGCCATGACTGTATGCTTTAGGCAGACAGCGTTTCTTAGAGTGAGACACTTGAAAGGAGAGAAAACTTTAGAGTTCGTTCTGGATTAGTGGCGGAAAGAGTGGTATGTATAGCAAATGTTCAGCCCCGATGACTCTTCCCCGGGTCGTTGAGTCTTGAGAGTTAGAGTGAGGCTGGTGATGCTGCGGCACCCAAGCCACCACTAGCAGGCAGCATATCATCTTAGAGGATGACTCGAAATATTGAGAAAGGACAAGATCCGTCTTCATGATATAGACGCATACCAAAGATCTCCAGCAGGTAACGATCGGGACTCCCTTATCTTTTTTGATGTAAAGGGGAAGTAGTTCAAGCTGTGAGATGGAGATGATTACTCTTCAAGTGTCGTTCTCCGAGCTTCACTGCAGAAAAGGCCGGGCTGACAAGCCGAGGCACTTGCCTCCCTAGCCGACGAATGTGGGTGGGGGTCTCCATTTGAAATCCGGGGAAGCTTCAACAACCTCTCGTCTCTTCCCCAAGATACTTAAGTACAACAACTTACCTTCTTCTCTTTTAACAACCAAGCCATTTCTTTCATAACCTCCCCACCAATTACCTCTCAGACAACTTATACACAATGAGTGGACCAGGTGTTGGATTTGAATACCCTACCAAGGAAGTCTCCTGGTTGAAGCGGGATGTTCTCCTCTTTGCAAACAGCATTGGCTGTACAGCTGCTGATGAGCTGCATTTTCTCTACGTATGTCCCCAATTCCCTCCACAGCATTGAATTTTGTCTAACTCGAGCTTCAGGAATTGCACCCAGACTTCGCCGTCTTCCCTACATACCCAATTCTCCTCCGTAAGCTGCCCTCCTTCGAAGCACTTCCTAGCATCTAGATCTCTAACGCATACACAGCATTCAAGTATACAAGCCAAGAAGTAATCGACTTCTATGCTGCCCAAAAAGCTACTCCTATCCCAGGCGTCCCCAAATTCGACTATACCCGAGTAGTTGACGGCCAGCGTCTGATGACCTTTCTCAAGCCCTTCCCGACTACATCAGAAGGCAAAACTTTCGAGTTAAGAGCCAAGGTCATTGGCGTGTATGATAAAGGTAAGGCAGGCACTGTTGTCGAGAGCCAGCAGGAGGTCGTGGACAAGAACACTGGGGAGGTTTATTGCAGGGCTGTTGGCAGTGGATTCTTTGTTGGCCAGGGTGGATGGGGTGGCCCTAAGGGGCCAGCGACAAAAAGCTACCCACCCCCTGAGGGGAAGAAGCCAGATGTTTCTGTTAGTCACCAATTGACTGCTGAGACGGCGTTGCTCTACAGGTATGTCCATGTGCTTTGGCTGCATTTCATTTCGGAGGAAGGAGGTTGTGGCTAGATCTTTGACTGACTGATATCAAGACTCAACGGTGACTACAATCCTCTCCATGCCACCCCTGAGCCAGGAAAGGAGATGGGATTCGGAGGCACCATCATGCACGGACTTGGATCGTGGAACTTCGCCGCCCACGGCCTGCTCAAGGCTGTTGGAGGCAGCGACCCAAAGAACATCAGGGAGTTCCAAGCTAGATTCGCTTCGCCTGTTAGGCCTGGAGATAAGCTGATCACTGATATCTGGATGACGGGAGAAAAGGAGGGTGAGTGGGAGGAGGTCAGATTCATGACTAGGGTTGATGGTGGAAAGGTCTGTTTGAGCAATGGACGGGCTTTGATGAAGCCAGTTGCTGGGAAGAGCAAGCTATAGTTTTGGGATGTTTGGAAATGATTGATATATGCAAAAATATATATTGTATCGACAGTGCTTTTGTGCAGAACCAACAGCCATATCATTGTATTCATTAAGTGATGAGCATCTGTACCAGCAGAGTAGTGCTCTGAAATATTTACTTCTGTCCTGCAAAGACCTTTTTTGCTCGGCCAGGCCAATTAATTTCCAAATCTTGTTTGTGTCATCATGCTCGGCAAGCTGGCTGTTTCCTGTCTGAGGTGTTCAAAGGATGGTTACCACCCTCTTGGTTATATATTTTACTGGGTCTGCCGACCTGTGGTGTAGAGATCTCTCCTACCTATAAGTACTCAGAAATCAGACATTCCCTTATAGCCGTCGACCAAATATGTCTTTCTACAGTATAAATTAGTGGGCTTCAGCTTGATATTCACACTCTGCGATCAAATGTGCCCAGTTCTAAAGGCAATACACTTCAAGCATTTTGCGCTCCAGCATCTTCCTAGATGATCGATAGAGAAGCCATGGATGGTATTCACAACATTGATCAGTAGTGGATGCAACTGACATTTTCAACATTCAACGAAACGCAATCGTCAGACGAAGATCTCGTTGACCCCCTCGAGACTCCTAAGCCTACCAACCGGCCAACAAGAGGATATACCATATCATCTTGATCTCCAACTCAGACTCAATTTGCACTTTCTAATATTCCTGAGTCACCATCAAACTCTTCGTTGATAAGTTGGCTTCGTCATCATCGGCCAGCTTCTCGACTGACAGCTTCTCGAATTTCGGCAGCCATGGAGGGTACACATCCATTTTACAAGAAACACAACGACGAGCCACTCGAGATGAAAGTGGAATCTTCCTCTCCTCTGACTTACGACGCTTCAACTTCCCCCAAAAGAACGACGGGCTTCCCTTAATGAACGAGAAAATAGAAGCCCAGGCCTTCGCTAATGCCTCCATCCATGGAGGTGACACTAAATTCGAACTATAACAAACCCAGACTCACTAGACAACTCATACCAGAGGAATTCTCCAGCAAGCCTCCTCCGCTATCCGTAATCATGCTCGTCGAACCAGTCTGTATGACTTATACGAGAAGGCAAAGCACAAACAGGAGAAGATCAAAAGAAAGCCATGGGTACAACGGAGTTTTGAACATACTGTCTACTTCCTGCTTGTTGTATTCATATATTTTGTTCTCTTTGGTCTGCCACTTCGGCAGAGAGCTGTGCTCCGGTTATTCTGGGTTATCGAAAACAAGTTCGTGATTTCTGGTGGGTTTGCTATTGTGATCGGACTGGCTGCGCTATATGTCCTTACTCCTCTTTGGCATTTTAATCATAATCACTAACTCGGAATAGATACGCATTCGCACCTCTTTTCATCTTGTTTGACAAAAATTATCCGCCAATTCCACAAAACACAGTTCCAAATCCTCAATCCTCAGACGTAGCCCTCCTCATACCCTGTTACAAGTCAGGGAAAATCATCGGCGCCACATTAGAAGCAGCCACCAAGATTTTCCCAATGGAAAACATCTTCGTCATCGCCAACGGCAGCTCGCCTACTCCCTTGGATAATACAGCCGAGATTTGGGCAGAGTATGGTTGGTGTCTCTCATACTTGGTCTCCACTTGGTTCCAAGATCATCGCTGAGTTCGTTGGTTGCCATGTATCCAAGAACTTCCCATAAACTCTACTCATCGACGACGACTGCCTCCTCCTCCCAACTTTCCCACTGAGCACAGGCACATTTACAGAGAGGATCAAATATATAGGGTACACAATCACTTCCGTCGGATTCAACGGGGGTTTAGGAACTCTAGTCCAGCAAGCCCAAGATCTCGAGCACAAACTTTCCGGCTTGCAACGTCAGTTCGCTGGTCTAATCGGATCGGCTACTTTCCCTCATGGAGCCATCAGTATGTGGGACCAGAAATTCCTACTTCAAACATTCTGCGAGCACCCTGGATTCAGTGTTTCTGAGGACTGGTTTTTCGGCCATGTGGCCAGAACTCTCGGGAGTAGAATCATCATGAACAGCGAGGTCTTCGTCGAGACCGAAACCCCAGCAGCGATATTCTGGGCTGGCCGAGGTGGAAACAAAGGTGGGTCTGGCGAGATGACGGTCTGGAAACAGCGGTTCGAGAGATGGAATTTCTCATCCACCAACGGCTTGTATTGGAACATGCGGTGTATACTATTTTCGCGGAAGCTCGGGTTCTGGGAGATCGGGTCGAAGATATTCGTTTTTTAAGAGGTAATAGAAATAAGCATTCAGCTAAAAGTCGTGAAACTTTCTTCTGAAATTGAAATTCAAGTCTACGAGACATTTCTCTACCTCCTCACGCCTTTCGTCCTCCCGATATCTTTCATCGTTCGCCCTAGTTTCTGTGGCTACCTCCTGACAGGAACTATCATCCTCTCCTTCAACTCTCTAATCTTCAATATAATCCACCTCCGGAGCAAACGCAAGATCACCTCCACTGGTGAAGTCACTACCTACGCTCTCTCTACCAGAGCTCTCCTCTTCTACATCCTGTACAAGTTCGTCCTGACTGGGGTCAATGTCGTTTCTTGTTACTGGTCTATCTTCGAATATACGAGATACTTCGCAAGGAGGCATCCCAAGGTCGTAGAGGATGAGAATATTGTCGAGGTTGGGCTGAATCTGAATGAGAGTAGTAGGCAGGGGGAGGTGAGGAGGGCTAGTACTAGGAGGCTGACACTTACGGCCGTTGTTAGTGTTTCGACTTCTGCTGTAACCCTCTTCACAGCACAGTCCTAAAGAAGCAAGTGCTGATTCCCCTGTTACCCAGTTAAAAATATATATGTATGTATATATATATATATTGGTAAATGACTCGATATAAATAGATTCATCGTAATCTCGAGACGATATAAATTGTTTAAGTAATTGGTCTAAGTACAGGCAAGGTACAAATGAGATACAGATGATATCCAATTAAAATTAACATCGCAATAAATGAACCACATTTGGGCCTTCCTAACATGAAACACACATCCACGCAAGTCCCGGCTCGAGAAATAAGTGATAAATTCACGTCCTGTTTTGGCCTCCCTGGAGCAGTTCTTGTTGTTTACTTGTCCGTGAAGTTAAGCGACGAAGCTTGGCTGGGCTAGGCCGTAGTTTTTTAATCAAGAGGATGGCAGCACGATGTAGCGATAGCTTACGTCCGAAATTGAAGCTCACAGTAAAAGCCTATCCAACCAAAGAGCTAGATTAGAGAATCGTTGCGTCGTCCATCTAAACGATCTTGACGGTAATGGGAAGGATAACAACAAACAACAGAACAGAATGACAACATTAGCTTCGAAGATGGGTTGATCCCGAAAACACTATTTGGGAGCAAGTCTGTAACTTCCAGCAGTCCTCGGTTTGTCCTGCGGTCACTACGGCTGGCTCACTATTAAGAGCGGTTTATGCTTTCCGTAGCGTCTACCGCCATCACTCCTGCCTCGTCAAATTCGCACTACGTGTCCTTGAACATTGCTCAAAGGGGCAGACTACTTGTATGCCACCGGTTGGCGAAAACAGCTGAAACTCCGTGAGGACAACTTCAGAACAAGGACTTACCATCGAAAGGGGGAAATGTGTCACGAGAAGCAGCAAAGCTGTGATACAAGCTATGATTATTGATGTTGGTGTTGATATTGTTGCTTTGATACCCCTCGCTCCTTCGCTACCTGCCTCCTTTTCCCCGTAATTCAAAAAAACGCCATTGGCGATGCCAAAAAACGGTCCACGCAATGCTCAAGCTGATATAGGAAAGTCAATGAGCGGCATAATTTCATGTGTCTCTTGCTGACATGAAGAAGGAGCGTCTAAAGAAAGGGCTTCAAGCGAGCCGAGCCGAGCCGACGACCAAAGATCACGCTTTCAACTCCCGCTCAATGCAGCGGATACACAACACGGCCGTGCCATCTCCAACCTTCAAAGGATAGAATGCGCCGTCGTCAAAAGAGTTTTTGCATGTTGCGCATCGGAAGCACTTTTCGTGCCATTCACCGCCTAGTGCTTGCACGTACTCGCCTATCACGGGTAGGTTGCACTTCTTACACTTGGGAGCTTGCCGCTCTGTACGCTTGGTTTGACATTTTAGACACCATGCATATCCATCTTTCTCAATATGCGTATGTCCCTTTTCAAAAGGATCACCGCATTCAGCGCAGAAGAAGTGTCCGTAATGCCAGCTTTGACCAAGGGCTACCATGTGCTCGCCAATGATAGGAGTTGTGCAGTGCTTGCATCGTGGCGCAAAAGCCTCATGAAAGTCTAGATGGCAATAAAATCGCAACCTCTCATCCCCGTCTTCTGCCATAGTCTGACCTTCGACTTCGGGAATTTGCTCTCCTTGCGCCCGGCGTCTGATTCGGTCCAGACGATCGGCACACTTGGTTTTCGGTTCGGGGTGGATTTCCAGAGATTCGAGACCAGTGCCACAGGTGAAGCAAATAAAGCATTCTGGGTGGAAGTGTTCTGCAGCTCCACTGAGCTTTACAACTTTTCCTTCGATGGGTAGTTGACATTGATGACAGGTTGCAGTTGCCCTTCTACCAGCAGCTGGAGACCAGTGGCCACGTGAAACAGGAGGTGCTGCTTGCCGCTGTGCTGCACGACCAGCAGATGATTTTGGAGTAGGAAGAGGTCTCGTTGATGGAGTGGTGGAAGCATCCCCTACAGTAATTTGGGGTATGCTAGGAGCTGAAACTGAGATTGTAGGTGCGTCGGGCAAGTTTATTGTAGAGACAGACGGAGTTGAATCCGGGAAATTTAGCGTCGGCACATTCGGCTTAGAGTCAGGGAAATTGATTGTAGGGACAGACGGTTGAGAATCTGGAAGATTGATGACAGGTATAGGAATTGTAGCCGCCTTCCTTACTTGGATTGAGGGAGTGTCAGGAAGTTGAATGGTCGGGATAGGGGATGGGACATCCTTCGAATCTGAGCGAGCAGGTAGGCTTTGCCTTTGGCTACTGGAGGAGCCCCTGTCGATGCGATCGAATGGCGATCTTCTTCGCACTTCTGGCTTTACATCAGCCTCTGCCGGCTTCCAATTGGAGTCAAAGCTTACAATCGGGCGGCCCGGTTTATTGCTTACAGCTGTAGGAGTTGGCAGCTTGGGACTGCGATCCTTCAGACGCATACTAGTAGCTTGACGAATGTCTTCGCTTCTGATCTCGAGCCCGTCTTTCATCGGCACAGCTGGTGCTTCATCTTCGGCGACTGGTTTGACCTTGGGACTCTGAGCTGCGGGAGGAGGATTCGCAGTGTAGTTTGGATTTCTTGATTGCGAAGGTGGATTGCGGTGGATTTCGAAGACAGAGAGTTTCTTGGTTGGCTCTGGAGGAGTACTGTGGGATCGTCCGCCGGTATCTTGTGCAAATTGTACCCGGTTTAGGGGGTTGCGAGGCTTGATACGCAATGGTGCTGGCATATCATACACTTCTGGTGAACGACCACGATCTGTACTGTCCTGCTCCGGCTCCTCCCAGATTTGCTCTCCAGTGAAAATACCAGTGACTTCCCCACTAACATTTCGTTTGCCACTGCTCTTCCTCCTTGAACCCTGAGGTCTGGCGCTGCTCGAGAGGCTTCCGAAGGACTGTCTCGAACTCCCAGATGGCCGAACATCTCTTGCTGAATCGATAGAGCCACGAACGGTGGCATCTGGGCTTGCATTTCTTTGTCTGAAGTAGTCAGAGTCCTCGCTAGAGATTCGACTTCGGGGAGATTGCATCCCTCCACTGCTGCTCGAGCCTCCAGATACAGAACGAGGCATATCTCTTGCCAAACCCGTTGCAATGCTCAGTCCGCTATAGCGACCAACACTTTGTGCGCGAGCGTGCTGGTAGCTGTTCTTTCGTAGATGGTCTTTGTAGCGATAAGGAGCATCAGGCTGAACAGCGGGCTCAGGAAATTGGTGTTGGTAAACCAACTCAGAAGCTTCATCTTGCGCGGCATTGTGAATTCGAATTTCCTCCTCGTCTTGGGGTTTCAAATCCATATCCTCCATAGCTTCTCTCAAGGACACAGCCTCTTCCTTCTCCATCCAGCGAAGACCTCGCTCCATGTATGTTGCAGTTGGCACGACATCGGATGCTTTAAGAGGTTTTGGCGTGGTTTGCGATGCAGTTGGAGGTTGAACTAGTTGTCTGCCAGTTCGAGATGTAACTGAGGAGTATGTGGAGAGAGATGACTGGGCTCGTCTGTGAGATAAAACGCTCGAAGAACGAGGAGTAGATTCGACTGGAGATTCTGGAGCTTGGTCTGCAGGAGCCTTTGGGGCTACTCCTCTATCAGAGTCCCGTCGATTACTGGCAGGTAAAGGTCTTGCACCGCTGGGTCGAGCAACGCGGTTGTTACGGAGGTCTGATAGATATGTAGCTATTAAATGTTAGAAAACTGAGTTGGGAGCTTTGGAGCTTGAGGATTTTTAGGCGGCTGGGAAATGTAGGGCGTATTGGCGGCATAGGACTATACGATGTGCAATGCAGTGGGCAGTCGTCTTCAGGCCAAGATAACGTACCAAACTGGTCGTTGCTCATATACACTGGTCCTGGTGGTGTTACTTTGCGATTTCGATCCTTGGACTCTTTTGACCGGCCTCTGGAGAGCATTGTGTTAAAAGAAAGCCTGGCAGGCTAGATTCGTCTTGTTGTTCGTGCTCTTTCTGAAGTCGGAGTATGTGTGCAAGGCAATTGGAGGGGGGTGATATTCTGTTGAGGCTTGGGTGCGACGCTCGAATGTCTGTATTTGTATTTGTGTCTCGGGGACGGTTGTAGAAGCAACGAGTGAGGGGCGGGTTTGTTTATTGGCAGCGCATGGAGACAAGAGAAGTCGATAGTATAGGTTAGATAGGTAAGCTGGAAGGACTGTGTGACGAGAGGTGAGTCAAAACAAATGGATGCTTTGTGGTGTGGTCTGCCTGGCCTGGTGTGGTGTGGTGTTTGCTGGCGGGTGGTCAAAGTTCCAATCAATAAAGTTACGGTGGAGACGCGAACGTCAACATGCTACTGTCACCAGGGGCAACTGGAACGCAGAAATTCTGTGTTACTCAACCAATTACACACCAGGAGTTGATTTGAATGTTGTAATATTTTGCTGTACTGTAACAATGATTTCTTACTTATCTCAAAGATACCGTTATCAATTGTATACTTTTCTATTTTATGGAACTCTCTCTCTCTGTATTATGCACGTCTCACCGCTTTCCGTGCAGTGCAGGAATGAGTGGAGGGCTCCAGCAAAAAAGCATCGCGGAGCTCAGCAGTGGTGCCAGCTGGAGGCACCGCCACTGACTGGCCAGACACCGAATCGGCGAGTTGCCACGGGAGGAGGGGGGAAGAATGGCCAGGAACCAAGAGAACCCACTCACTTCAGGAATACTCGAGTACCGTACCGTTTCTGTGTTACAATGGGCTGGATTTTCATAGGCCGCCACGTCGATTCCTTTTTCCTTGTCCTCAACAGTCCATCTCTTCTCATCTAGTCTCGTCTGAGCTGTCTCAAACTCTTTTGCTTCAAGGTACAATGTCAACAAAGGTCAACAGCTACGAGTATGAGTCTATTCAGATTTGTCCCTCCCCTCCCTGCAGACCTTTAAATCCCGTACCCATATACCGCGGAGAACATTCCGTCCTGACCCATGATGGCACACTGATGGCATTATGTAAGTGCCTAGGCCTGGTCGGCATTGCGGCATCTCCAAGAGGCAAGTCCTTCCTCGCTGTTGCTGTTGCCGTCGCTCGTTATTCCCGATAGCGCTACATATCCATCAGTTCTTTCGTGGGGTACATACAGTAGGTACGGGTACTGTACGGAGTTCGAAGTAGCGTTAGAGGAGAAAAAGTCTGGCTATGGAACTGCTCCACTTCGTCATCTTCTGGCCTGGCTAGTGAACTAAACGTCGTTTCGAAAATGTTGGTTCATCCCAAGGGTTCATGACTCCTTCACTTGCAACAAGCCGCAGCAGCTCTTGCTTAAAAACCACTATTGTATAACATTCTTATGGATATGTATATATTTGCTTCTCCTTAGCACATCTCTTTGCTCCTCTAGAGTGTACATACTTCCTTGCATTTTTACGCATCTTGTTCGTGACTATGAGCCGGTCCGGAGAAGATCTGGATGGGATTGACCCCGAACGACAGTTAGCGGGCCAGAGAAACGAGTCACTATCAGAGAAGACCATCATTCCCGACGACTCAGAAGAACCGAGACCCTCAGATGTCCAGAAGCCAGACGATGTACCTCCTGATGGAGGGTATGGCTGGGTGGTAGTGGCCTCCGTCGCCCTCATAAATGGGCACACTTGGGGTATCAACAGTGTACTTACAAGTCTTGAACATCTTTTTGGAATATTCGCTAATGAATCACAGTCTTATGGTGTGTTCCTAGCCCACTATCTGGAACATAACACATTCCCCGGCGCATCTGCTCTCGAGTATGCCTTCATCGGTGGACTATCAATCTCAATGGCTCTGATCATTGCCCCCTTAGCAACAGTCTTCGTTGGTCGATTCGGTACCCAATTCACTCTGAGCCTTGGTATCCTCCTCGAGACTGCTGGCTTACTAGGAGCATCGTGGGCCTACGAGATCTGGCATCTCTTCCTTTCCCAAGGTCTGGCTTTTGGTTTTGGGATGGGTTTCCTCTTCGTTGCGAGCGTAGGATTGATTCCGCAGTGGTTCAGCAAGCATCGATCATTCGCCAACAGCATTGCCGCAGCTGGTAGCGGTATTGGAGGCTTAATCTACTCCCTCGCTACGAACGCAATGATCCAATCGATCGGGCTAGGTTGGGCTTTTCGAGTCCTGGCAATCATCTCTTGTACGGTTAATATTCTGTGTATGTTGCTTATTCGAGATCGAAACAAGTTGGTCGGGTCCGTACAGATGGCTTTCGACGTGCGCCTGTTTAAACGAGTTGAGTTTCTACTCTTGCTAGGATGGGGTTTCTTCTCCATGTTGGGATATATCGTGCTTCTGTTCTCCCTACCGAGTTATGCGAGGAGTGTTGGACTCACGGCAAAGCAAGGATCGGTCATTGGTGCATTACTCAATCTTGGACAAGGTAAGTCTCAGTAAGAATCTAATACATTGATCAGCAATTGACCAAACCTCTGTAGGCCTCGGACGACCTTTCGTTGGATACTTCAGTGATTCCTTCGGTCGTATCAACATGGCAGGCACTTGCACTTTCCTAGCCGGGCTATTCTGTCTCGTCATTTGGATATTCGCAAAGAGCTATGGTGTCTTAATATTCTTCTCCATAATCGTTGGCACAGTTGCCGGAACGTATGTCACCACCTGTCCCGGGCGCATGTCACAACTAACCAAATTCCAGATTCTGGACAACCATAGGCCCCGTTGGAGCAGAAGTCGTTGGTATCAAAATCCTGCCCTCGGCTTTATCCATAGTCTGGCTCGTCCTCGTCATACCTTGTACATTCTCTGAGCCAATTGGGCTTGAAATGCGTCAGGATAGCGGCGATATCTACCTCCATGCACAGCTTTTCACGGGTTTCATGTATATTGGCGCTGCGCTGTGTATGTGGTTCTTGAGAGCGTGGAAGATTCAAGAGCTGGCCAGATTGAAGGAGAGTAAAGAGCAAAGGGAACGAGATATCAGGGACGACGACGCGGTGGTCAGGCCGAATTTGTCGAGAAACGCGAGTAGGATCAGTGTGAAGGATACAGTGAAAGTTGCAAAGGGGTTGTGGTCATGGCAGCGAGTATAGGAAATCGAAGCTTATCATTCGACCTCATGAAGTTCGCACCAGTTAAAGAGAACACTAGAAAAACTAGTCTCGAGATACTACTCCTCATCGCCCCCCAAACCTTCCAACGCCTTCAACCGTCCGCTCTCATCACAACTCGCCCACTTCCACCAAGCTGCATTCCACCTCCCCACCGTCTTTGGTATAAGCCACCTCACCAACGCCGGCATTGGCCAATCACTCCACCTGCCATCCTCAAACTCAACATCCAGATTCCTGGCAAAGAACGGTACACCACCCGTCTTAGAGAGACGAAGAGGCGATTTCGCACCCTCTTTATTGATAATATCGAGAAGAGCGATGGCGGCTCCAAATTGGGAAAGGGAGAGGAGAGAGGGGATTTCATCAGCTAGGTGTGTGGTAAGGGCTGGCGCGAAGGAAGAGATCACCCTGTTGAGATGGGTCCCGGAGAACGTATCTGGGCTGGTGCTGGTGGTTGCCAGGTAGTTCTTGAAAGCTGTTAGACCTGGGAGGAAGGCGTCTGAGTTTCGTTAGCCGCATGCTCAACCTCCTTCATAAAATAAAGGAAACGAATAATAAAGAACACCTGGTAAATGAAATACTTGATAAATGATGATAGTCCAGGCACTTACGATGCTGTTCCACATTCCCATCCATAATCCCTAACTCCCCCGTCTTGGCCTCGATCTCGGGGAATAGAACTGCCTCTTCCATATCGTGATGCTCGTCTAGGAGCTCGGCCCAGCATTTGCAGTACGAGATGAATGAGCTGTGGTCTGAGGGTTTGAGGTGTGGCGCTTGCAGGTAGATGCTGTTGAGACCTCGGATGATCACATTGTGAGCGAGGGCCATTACACTCGCCGCTATATAGTGTCAGTTTGAGAAAAAAATGGTGCTTGAACATTGTGTATCTTTGAATGGCCGAAGGGTGAATAAAATGCCAAAGTTGCGTAAGGTGTTTGGGAGATGGAGAAACTACGTACCTTCGATATACTGGTCATATGGTTTCTGTGGTTGTTGGTCAGCATTAGAATACAATCTAGAGCGAAACCGAGAGTTCTTACAGTTTCATTCTGAGCATGAGCAGGCGTCTCAATCAATTTAAACGGACCCGTAGCGAAACGACTTTGGGTAGCTAGTGTAGACATCCTGACTGAAAAGGTATATCTCTTTCTACAGCGAAGGAAGACACTCGCTGGTAGTACTCTTTGAGAGGACGAATCAACAACCAAGATTCTGGATATCGTTAAAGAACAGTAAGGCAATGACGGAAATGGGAAATTAAGGGAGAGCACTCGCTCTTCATATAAATAAATGATCAGTAGACCATCTCGTCACATTTACAGTACATTGTCTGGATGTGGCTTGCAGAAAGCTTGCGTGGAGTGTTTTAAGCGAAGCGTGGGACAGTCAATATTTGTTTGTTGCCTTGAGGATTTTGAAAGCTTCGGAGTTCTTTAATATCCGAGAGATCTAAATCTAGGGTTCTGGCGCCCGAGTTAGCCTCACTATGGTGTATTCTCTTTGTCTGAATAGCAATACATAAGATGGTGTTTGTCAGCTTGTGAGATGTCTGCGGACAAATGCATCACCGTCGGATGATTGATCTGACATGAGATCTGCGTCACCCAGCCGAGATCAACAACATGAATTTATGTATCGTAGAAAGGGCTGCTAGAGAACCCCATAGCGTCACATTGCACTAGTGGGTTCTAGCATGTTTTTTGTGTTTGAGATTCTGTATTTGAGGCTTTGTTGTCAGAAACGAAGCTCCAATGTGACAATTCCTTTCGATGCTCTGATAGATGCCTTGAAAGTTCAAATGTGCCCACCCATTGCGTTGAAAGACACACCAAACTCCATACCATGCCATGCAATCGTAATTTGTGAAATGACCCGTTGTTCTCTTTCTTTCAATGTCGTTCCATTCATAAATCGTGCGCAAAGAATCGTTTTGTCTGTCCATCAGTCAGTCATTTTCTGTTGAGAACCCCTTCCCAAAGCGAAAGACTTACCCCTCAAAGCTCAATTGTAAATATCGCACATCTCTAGTTAACGTCCAACCAAGCCCAATTCACTGCGTCGGGACATTGTAGAGAGGATCGCCGTACTTGTCTATAGCCAACAGTCAGTCTCGCTCGGCTAAACCAAGAGCCACTTTCTCGGAGTAAGACTCACTCTCCCAAGCACGATCAAGCATGTTGGCCTCAGCCTTCTCGTACTCCTCGTTGAACTTCTTTGTGGACCAGCTTGAGCCCGGGGCACCGAAGTTGGTCTTAGTGTTGCTGCTGCCAACCTCGCCATTGACTCTGCTGGAGGTGTTGGCTTGCGTGCCCGATGGACCAGCGGCCTGGCTGGAGGAGCTGGCGTGGGCTGTCTCGGGTGGGGAGTCGGGAGCCTCCATATCGACGTCTTGGGTTTGAGGTTCTTTGGTCTTTTCGGGGGTTGAGGTGGAGGTGGAGGTGGAGGGGTTCAACTGGGAGGCTAGAGGGATGTTAGATGGTCTTCTAGAGAGGGTTGAAAGCAGATCGCGAGGAAGGCCTAGCTTTCGCTTACAGGACATTGTTTGAATTGAAGTTTGTGCTCACAGTGGGATGGGTTTCTTTGGAGATATAAGGTGAATATTAGGCCGTTCGTGAAGTTGAAGTTTGTTGACTGTTTGATGAGGAAGAGAGAGGGCAGCTTGTGTTCCTGCCACCAAAGAGCTCTGTCCCCGCTGCCTGATCCAACAGGGAATCGCTAGGTATGTATTAATTAATTATTGCATGAAAATACATTGAAAGCACACTTCCTGGATACAAATTAACTTTTCTACCTAAGTATTCAGGCAATTTTTTTCACACAACAACAAATATTCCCAATAATTTTAGACAAGTTTCTGCATGTATCCATACAAGGTATTTTAAGCCTCTGGTGGGGCGGGAGTTCCCCTTTCAGGCCATGCCAAATCGAGACTGGGCTGAATGACCCCACATCTGCGGCTTCGGTTTCCAGGTACAAAACAAACCCGAACAACTCAAATCCTCCGCAACCACCCACCCCACCACAAACCTCACAACCTGCACAAACGCCCAACTCACAAAACCCAAGATGAGCATGAAAGCAGCTATTCCCGACGCCTGGGACGACGACGATTGGAATACCAAAGCCGATCAAGCAGATGCTGCAGCAGAGGCTGCAAAGGCTGAGGAGCAAGTTAAGCTGACGAAGGCTCAACGCCAGGCCCAGCATGCCGAAGCAAACAAGAAGATTTGGCAATCTGCGTATGTGCGACCTGGATCTACTGAATACTGCCCTTCTAACGATCTATAGTGAGGAGCCAGAAGTGCCATTTTTTCTGGCTGCACGCGAAGCCCAAGCACCACCTCTCAAGCAAGAGTTCAAACCGGCACTCAAGGTCCTAAGTCGCAAGCCGGCCCCGAGCATGATACAGCGAATTGACCCGGCGACCGGTTTAGCCAAGATGTCAATCGAAGATGACGAAGAGGAAGAAGTCAAAAAAGACCAGCCCACACAAGAGGAATTGAGAGCACGAGCAGAGAAATCTCGCCAGGAAAAGCAGAGAAAGTACGACGAGGCGCGTGCCAGAATATTCGTCACTGGTTCTGGAAGCTCAACTCCTGGGACTGTGACTCCACCTACAGAGGAGGGGAAGACCAATCGAGGGAAGGGCAGAGGGCGAGGTAATGGCCGACAGGATAATTCACGGCCACAAAGTCAGTCCGGATCGAAAGAGCTTTTTGATCCTAACTATACTGCCAAACCAGGAAATCTTAAACGTAATGGAGAATCGAGACGGTCAGGAACATCTACACCTAGAGACGAAGATCAAGTTATACGAGCACCCCGCGGACCCGACAGCAGTGGCAGAGGTTTCGGAAACAGAGGAGGAAGGACGAGTTGATTTTCTGCTCTAGATTTACCAACCGCTTCCATCGCTACCAGCTGTCACTACCATCCACCTCCCATCTTACTAGCGATCTCAATGACCCTCTCGGCGTCCCCAACCTTTTTGCCGACATCGCTGACTACCTCGCGGTAGCTCGTATACACGAGCCTTTCTAAATCTAAAACTGTGGTTGCCGCCCAATGGGCCAGGGTATCTTTAATGTATGACGGGGAAATTCCGTCTACCAAATCATTACGATCCTCGGAAGTGTTTCCGTCAGCACTTTCCTCCTCAGAAAAGTAAGCCTCGTCGACCTGAGCTAGCCAGTCTTTCTGTTCTTGAGGACCTGGCTTGACCTCACTAGCCTCAGCTCCAGAGATGATAGGATCGTCCACCTTGATCTGACCTCCTCCGTTGGTACATCCTCCAGGGCATGCCATGACTTCCACATAGGAATATTCTGGACCATTAGCCTTTCCAGCCGGCTTCCTGGCACCCCCGATTGGCTTTCCACCTGGCATCCGAGATGGTCTTGCTGGCTTGAGTCGACGAACGAGATTCTGGATGTTACGGAAACCATAATATCTCGCGGCTTTAAATAATACTTCGCCATCCGAAGATGTAACCGAGTATTCGAGGACATCCGCGTTTCGCCCACGAGCTGTCTGGACCGACGAACCTTCATGCTGCGATGCAAAATATTGAAGTATATAGTACAGGTTCCCTCCTGAAGTACCGGAAGCTTGGATATTGTTCTTCCGCTGATTGGTAGTTGGAAAGAGGAAGGCATCCAACGTTGGTTCCGGGAATGGTATTCGAGACTGCAGAGGAGTTCGTGGCAATTTGGCAAAGTCAACTCGTCTGGAGTCGGCCAACATGAGTAGCTCTTTGCTCGTGATTACGCTGTCCACGTCTCTTATACCCCGAGTACCAGTTCCCTCCCAAACAGCATCTGTGAGTTCTTCGCGACTAGCCTCCAACTTCTTGTCGAAGCATGGCATAATAGCAACGTGCCATATCCTATCTGGCGAAATACCAAGCTTTCGACTCAGAGTTGTCTTCAATAATGTTCCCATCAATGCTTGTGGTGACTTGAGGCGTGATAAATGCGGTAAGATGTGCGGGTGCGTCTTCTCGGCGTAGCATATCCATCCAGGACATGAAGAGGACAATATTGGCTTCTTTGGCTGCTTTGTCGCACTCCCTCCCTCCACTCCATTCGATATTCCCTCCCCATCAAGCATAGAATGCATAACCTCATCAGCCCCAAGCACCAAACATGCCTCTCGCGCAATATTCGTGTCAACCACCCACTGGAACCCATTCCTATAAACTGCCCTCCCTTTGATTCCCCTCGGTCCACTCAATAACTGCTCAATCATATACCCCGCCTCTCTCTCCGTAACCTTGAACGTAGCCGCGATGCTCGCCCTCGTCTGCGGACTCACACTTGCAACGTATATCCTCCCCCCATCCTCCAGATTCTCCACCCCAGCCCCATCCCTCATGACCCGCAACCCAGGCCCAGAATCGAGTTCTTGTAGTACCTCCGCGTGAGATTGCAAGGAGACAAGCACGGCTTCTGCAGATGTTACGCACCCTGAGCAGGCGAGGCAGTCTGTGAGGGAGATTTGGGCGGGGGAGAGATCGGAAGGAAGAGGCGCTTCGGTGTTGAAAGATACTTCGTACTCATTCTGCGGGGAGATTTGTTAGATTGGGGTTTCTTTTGTTTGCAAGCTGGAGAAAGGAGAAAGTAGAGGGGAAACTTACGCTCTCGTTCTGTGGTTTGGCGGGGAGTGTCTCGATGGGTTTGATGCAAGCTACGCCTGGAGATATGAAATCGTTTAACGTGTCGACTGAGAGAATGGCTGACATCTTGAAAAGTAGCAAACAAGCTGCGAGCGCGTTGCGCCGCTGGTTGTTCTGGAGTTCCTTTTTCTTCTCCGGTGGTGCAAGATCTGGTGGAATTTATCTTGCGTGTGAGATGGTCCTTATGTATGGAGGTAGAATGGCAGGACGCGTAGGTTTTCTCGTCCTTGGAATCGCGGAGATGTGAGATGTTAACGGGGAGGAACTGGAAAAAAGTAGCTGTGGACAGGGTTGGTAATGCAAGCCCGATTATCGGATCGGAAATGCTTCAACTTTTAGTGGGTGGCGGGATGGGATGGGATGGGATGGGATTATTGCAGGGTTCTTGAAAGGAACCCCGCTCTAACTACTTTGGGATGGAATTGAAATGATGAGACGTATTGAGGATTTTGCTATGGGCCATTAGTGACACTTCCTGACTGTACGGTAGGTAATTTTTGGTGAGCACATATACTCGAGTAAATTAAAATGTCCCTAGGAGTCTTTGCGACTTTGACATTAGAAAGCTGTTTACCAAAGTGATTTGATTGCCTGTCTTCGTTCCTCCTTGACTTGATACTACCAAGCCGGCAGTTCAAAGTTCTGTAACAATCTCAGGTACTATTATTTCCAAGTTCCTCTTAAGTTACCTACTTCACTTTACCTCTATTGTTAAAGCAATTATCCATTTACATGATTCAATTAGCTATAGTCTTGTTATTTAAGGACCAAGGCCCTCTCTCGCCTGGATATGTCGGCTCTTGTGATGACGTAGCTTCTCATCCTCGTTCCTGAAACATCACTCCGGTCAAACTACAAAGCAAAACAGAACCCCCCAAAAAAAAGTATAAAATCTACGAGTTCTACAATACTCAAAGTCCTGCATCTAACAATCCCACAATATGGACGTACGTACTGTTCCTGGCTGTGATACATTCATATGAATAGTCGAACTGACTTCTTCCCAGGTCTTCTACACCTACTCTTATGGATCTGCTGCTTGGTTGGCTCTACAAGCTGCTCCATTGATCATTTCTCCCACCATAATCATAACATTACTCTCACCTGATGTCCGTGAAGCTACTCGTATGATACTCCCATACTCTTCAAATTTCCCAGCTGACAGACCATGTTTAGCTCTTGAGCAATACTTCTCCCGTTCCCTGGGGTTGACACTGCTTGCTCTCGGCACAATGATAGTGCTCTTGACAGGCTCAGTACCTCTCACCTCTTCAATTTCCGATAGTGAGTCTTGGAATGCTGCCCATTAGTATACATACGAACTGACTCTTCCAGCCACCAACGCCGGTGTCACAACCGAAGCCTCAGATCCCAAAGCACCCTACGCTGTACCTACTTTAACGATAAGCTTCGCGTATCACTCAGCCATGGCATTCTACTGCTATGCCCGCTACACAGCCACCGGCCAGACCTCATTCGTCCTTGGAGCTATTGGATCGGGTTCTCTAGCGGCTGTTGGGTTGTGGTGTATCTTATTTGCCTCAACTTCTGGGAGGATCAGTAGGAAGACAGGTGCGGATAAGAGGACGAGTGGATTTCCTTTTGCGTCGAAGGAATCTGCCTCTGCGAAGAAGAGACAAATCGGAAAGGTTATCTAGCTAAGTGGACAGGGTGCGGATGGTATTACATTTAGCGATGTTGCAATCAACAACTGCGCGGATTTTGAAGTTAAGGAAGCGGCTAAAAAATTAAATCTATCATTGACTGATTCTAATGCCCTAAAATGTGCAATTGACATGTGTAACAATGCGAGGAAGCATTATCTCCGTCCTTTTTTCTTCAAATTATTGGCGGAAAGGCTAAGCTTCACGTCCGTAAGCACTAGATCTGCGGCAGAAGGAAACGAAACATAGGGGTGACATTAAAGATTTTAGTGTGGTGTAATACAAAGTTGGAGCCAAGCCGTATGAAAGCCTAAGAGAGCTTCCTACAAAAGGTATCACAGCTTAAACGACGTAACGTTATGTGCGGGGTGTATTGTCGTCATAGGTTCATCTAACCCCGCTTAACCTAAGAGAGAGTGCAGATGGATAGTCTAGGTAATCGGATTGAAAAGATCAAGCCGGCCGGACACAACTTAACTCCATGAAGTTGGTGATAGAGATATAAAGGAGAGGGAAAGATCTCTGCTTCTCGATCTCATATCTCATTCAGCTGCTCTACTTCTCACTTCAACAGTCAACCCCCACTTCAAGAAATCATGCCTCAAATCGTTGGAAAAGAAATCGGTCCCATTGGGTATGGTCTCATGGGTGAGTCCAAGTCATAAATACTGCTTGTCACTTGAGATCCCACTATCTAACTATGAATAGGCCTGACATGGCGCAAAGAGCCACCCTCTGAAGAGCAATCCTTCAAAGCAATGCGAGCTTCTCTCGAAGCTGGCGCCAACTTCTGGAACGCAGGCGAGTTCTATGGGACACCAGAATTCAACTCTCTCACGCTCTTGAACAAGTACTTCACCCAGTACCCCGAAGATGCCAAGAAAGTCGTTCTCAGTATCAAGGGAGGCCTGGTGAAAATGCAGCCTGACGGTACTGCAGAAGGAATCAAGACTTCCGTAGAAAACTGTCTGAGGTTGCTGGATGGAAAGAAGAGTATTGATATCTTCGAGTGTGCGAGAGTGGATAGGAACACACCGATTGAGACTACGATGAAAGCGCTTGAGGAGTATGTGAAGGCGGGCAAGATTGGTGGAATTGCACTTTCTGAAGTCTCTGCTTCTTCCGTACGAAGAGCTGCGAAGGTCACGAAGATCGTGGCAGTTGAGGTGGAGCTTTCTTTATGGTCTACGGATATCTTGAGCAATGGTGTGGCAGCTGCTTGTGCAGAGAACAATATTCCCATTGTTGCGTACGTTCTATTCTATCTAAGGTACATACTTGCTTGTCCAGCACTGACCGGACAACAGCTACTCACCTATCGGCCGTGGAATGCTCACCGGAGAAATCAAATCCCCAGACGATATTCCCGAGGGCGATATGCGCAAAACCATGCCTCGATTCTTGCCAGAGAATTTCAGCAAGAACATGGACTTAGTCAAAGCGCTGCAGAATCTCGCAGTGCAGAAAGACTGCACAGGTGCTCAACTGGCATTGGCTTGGATCCGATCCATTTCCAAGAAGGATGGCAACCCTGAGATATTCCCTATCCCTGGCGCAACTACCGAAGCTCGTGTATTAGAGAATTCGAAGGACGTCACGTTGAGCGGTGAGGAGTTGAAGGCTATTGAGTCGATACTGTCAAGCTTTTCAGTCATTGGCGATAGGTACAACTCGCATGGCATGGCTCTGGTCGAGGGCTAGACTAGATATTTGAAACTTGAGCATTAGCGTTTGCATCAATGATATTAATGGAATGTATCTGGAGATGTTTGGTGTGCTCAGAGAATGTGTAACGTGTTTGTTCGTCAGCATACTACAGGCCGAAACCCATGTGTTATGTATTGCAGAACTGTAATCATCGTAGCACCGAATGTAATAGAAATATGCGTGAACTTACCTTACGCGGTCAGCTTCGAGGTGGTAAATGGTGTCTGAAAAGGAAGTTGTGAGGGGAAGATTTCGATATTTTTGTAACATCGAGATCGGCGTTTAGTTTATCCGAGCCGTGGCCTTGCATTCACCACCCAACCCATCACCATCATCTGTGACAGCTCGTGAAGGCAAGGTCCTACACAAATATTAAGGGAAAACCGCCACCAAAATGGACGACGACGATGATTCCCCTCCAATCTCCCCGCTCTCGTCGATGAGCTCGAAATTCGACTATGACTCCGATGATCCAGAGCAAGGTGCCGCTCCAATAATAGCCCCCGAGGAGCAGGAGAAGATAGAGGTAACGTTGGAGGCATCCTACAAAGCAGCACTTCCCAAAATCGACGACGCCATGTCAATTTCTTCAGATAGTGAAGGCGAGGTACCACTCTCCCCAGCCAGCCGGCTGGATGACGACGATGTCCATGAGCAAGTCACTATCTGTACCTGGTCGCATTGCAAGGCGGGGGATCAAGGGAATATGGACCAGCTCGTAGAGCACATCCATAACGAACATATTGAATCGAGGGGGAAGAAGTACACTTGTGAATGGTTTGATTGCTCGAGGAAAGGGTTGCCACATGCGAGCGCATATGCACTAAAGGCGCACATGAGGAGCCATACAAGGGAGAAGCCATTCTACTGCACACTGCCTGGTATGAAATTCAAATAAAGAACGCGGAAGCACAGCTAAGTCTTGGTATAGAATGCGACCGAGCCTTCACACGTTCAGATGCCCTAGCAAAACACCACCGAACCGTCCACGAAACCGAAGCTCTACGCCCCTCAGACCCAATACCCAAATCAATGTCAGCAGCACACAAGAACCAGCGATTGAAGCCTAATATCAAAGAAGTGCAGCCAGAAGGACGTCTCCCAGGACCAGCGTATGCAAACGGTACTACAAACGGTCATGGCCCGCTCGGCCCTCCAGGGTGGACATCCTCATACCCCGCCGAGCTTGCTTTTACCGCCGAGGAAGAAGCCCGGGGCTCAAAGAACCTGTATTTCCTATTGAGGAGACAAATAGAATGGGCGGAAGAAGAGGGCGAGGCGCTGAAGAAGCAAGCCGAGATTATGGAGGAGCTCCGAAAGAAGGAATGGCAGGAAAAGGAGATTTTACTGTCGCAAACCATGGATAGCGAGGCTAGCTGGCATGAGCGGCGAAGACTGGTTCTAGAAGGTGCTGTCAATCTACCAACTTCGGAGGCGATCAAGATAGCGGCTCTTCAAGCTGGGAGCAATGCTGGTTCACCTCCAGGCATGATCGCCCCATCCTCGCCAAGCCCTATGATTCGGCCAGTTGAAAATACGAGAGACGCTGCCGAAGTGCTGCCTGGTATGCGTCAGGATTAGGTGTGTCTTTTTGGGACTGGTATGGGAATGGATTCATGGATTCATGGTTGGTGGGGAGTTGTTGACATTGGCGTTGCTAAGCGATGTAAAACATCTGCGGTGGGTTTATGGCGCATTATGGGAGGTATAAAAAGCCAAAGTCTCTCTTCGACAGAGAACTCTCTCAATAGAGATAATATGAGATCTTCGCATTCTTAATTTTCAAAACTTGCCAGTTGGAGCTAAATCAAAGTCCGATTTACCAAGTCCCGAAAAAGACTGCCAGCCACACGCAACAACACACATTTTTGTCTCCCATCCATGTTCCACAAACGGTCTAAACATCAACCAACTTCGCCTTTCCCTTCACAACCTCGCCCTTCTCATCAACATTGCCCTCACTTTCTGCATCACCATCATCATCACTCTCCTCCTCCCAAGACTTCGTAACCCTCGCCGCAACCCTCTCGACTAACCAGCTACTACTCAACCTATCACCCGCCTTCTCAGTAACCTTCTCCTTCGTAGCCGCAAGCTCCTTACTCATATTCCTCAAGCGCGTAATGATCTGCTCTCCCAACTCTTCACTCCTCAGCACTCTCCCAAGCCCCCTCTCCCTCTCCTTTACACTCCCAACAACCGTCTCACCCCTAACCCTCTCCTTCTCACGCACTCTCTCCCTACCAACAAAACCAGATCCATGTAACACCCCACAACAAGTCCCTCCATTTCCACCCGCACTCATACACCCCGTCACCCTTGCTCCTCTTCTTCCCCTCGTACCGCCTCCAACCCTGCCAGCCCCATTGACGTGTCCACTGCGACTCGGATTCACAGCCTCAGCAACGAAATAGCCCGGATTCATACGTCGGAACCACAACGGCCAGTCTGATAGCCCTACTTCTTGCAGCACCGATGTGCTCATCGGCATGATGTGCCGGTAGCGGCATTGCTGGCCCCATTTGCAGATCCCGTGGTGGCACCAGTGCCGGCAGAGTTGGGTTTGGGTGTGCGCTTGAGCTAGTGCTTGGGTCTGGATTTGGTGGGTGGTGTTGTTGGTGCTAAGTGTGATGGAAGTTGAAGGTACCCGTGCTCTAGGCGTTGAAGGGGGTGTACTGGTTGGTGTTGTACTGGGTTGGGATAGAGGGCGCCCTGTTACTGAGCTTGTGAGATCGGTTGTTGGTTTGCTATGAGGAATTAGCTATCGATCACTTCCTAATACTTTAGATTGGGTGGGGAAATGCTCACATAACCTTCACAGCACCTTCAACCCTGCTATTACCCCCAACGCTCACAATCTGATAGAAAGCGCCACTGCTTCTCTGCAAACCCAAATTCAGCATTCCAATCGTGTCCTCCAAGTCAAGCGAGCGAGGAACGCCGACGAAGTCTGTTCCGGGAGGCAGTTCATCGACGGCGATGAGAGGTACTACTTCGCCTGTTGTGCGTACAAGGAAGTAGGCGGGCCAGAGCTTGCCTTTCTGCTTCGGGGGGACGGCATGCGGATGCATCGTGTGCTTGGTTGAGGGGGGCTTAGATTCAGGTTCCATGTGATATCCGTTACCTTCAATGGACGAGTGCTGAGAAGAGACTCGCTTTCTGATGGTAGAGTATGGAGTGAAGAGATTGAGACTGTGAAAAGGATATGGCTATATAGATATGAGGATTGAGTATCACTTGATTGGGCCGTTTGCGAACCAGGAGGTTGACAATTCGGAACTGCTTGATTGTTTACCGCTAGGCAAACTCGCTTCCAGACCCGTTCTATTTATACATGGTCGGACAAACGCACTTGATTGTCTAGTCTCATTTGAGAAACAAGCCATTGTTGCCATATTCAAACAGGAGAAGAAAAGAGTAAGGCATAGTCACACAGGGGTATCATTCATCTCACCTCATCTCATCTCTAATCTCAGAGTTGCCTCCAAACCATCAACCAGATTTCCCACTGGTCTCGTGCAATCCTCAATCTCAACCTCCCGCTTCACCCACTTCCCCATCTCCCTCACTGCAGCGGTCTCCTCATCGATCTCCTTATCTTCATCTTCGCTTTCCCACTCCTCATACCCAGCCACAGGATCCCACTCTCCCGTTTCCCAGATAAAGCGTATCGACAACGGCCGGACGCCGAACATTTTCCCCACAAGTCCCTTGACTCGATATACATCAAACGACTTGGGAATTGTCCTCTCCATCCTGATCTCCTTCGTCTGATCCTCTAAGCTGTTTGGTGGGAGGAAGAATGTAAACTTGATCAAACGGCCTTCCATGTAATCGGGCGTGTCAGATCCTACTTTCTTCCTGACGATTGTAGGGGTACCATGCTTCTCGCAAAGCTCTGCGTATCGAGGATGCTGCGATATTACGTCTGCCTCTTTACTCTCAGGCGCTTCAGAGATCTCTTTAGTAATTCGAGAAAGGTAGAACATCTCGGAATTGGTACGATCTGCAGCTGTGATCTTGCTGAAATTCAACGTCTCCAGATTTCGAATTCGTGCCACTGTGAGCATGTACGAATCATCCATACTTGTGAATGAGCCTACATCTTTGCTGGTCTTGTAAATCGGGTTGTTTGCCAATCGGAGCGCTGTCATACCAGGGAAGATGTGGTCCAAATCGTTGACAAACTTCCATTCTTTGACAGCGTTGTAGGATATATCGACATAACATAATTGCTTCCCAAAGGATGGCAGTTTTGAGAGCTCATATGGTTCTTCGTCGATTTTTGAGATTTCATTCCCCTTTAGTCGCAAGACCCCGAGAGAATCCAGATCTCTCAGAACAAAAACATCCGCGAGACTTTGGAATGCGTTGTATTCCAGAGTCAGAGATGTTAAAGCCTCCACTTGTAGCGACTGGTCGAGCTTCTTAAAGCCATTCATCGAAGCCTCAAGCGTCTTGAGTTGCTGAAACTGAGCAACGACACTGATGACGGAGGCCCAATCGAGTAGCATTTCATCCATTGACAGATCCGTAACTTTTGAAAATGCGGATGCGTGTGAATTGGCATCTACCAAACGAGAATCCTCGAAGACATCAGAAAATCGATTGCCACTATATCCATTAGCCAAATATATGCTGATGGGATTGAAGGGCCTTACTTGAGTCTCAAACTCTTCAAACTCTCAAGCTCAGTACAAATCCTCGCAACTTCAGCAAGGCTGTCGAAAATATTCCTACTCAGATCAAGCTCTTCGATTTTCGGACACACAGTCAGGATCTCAAGAGCTGAGCTTTCGGCAATACTGACTCGTTGGCCATCAACCAAGACTATTTTCAACTCGTGAAGTCTAGCTTGCTGTGCTCTTATCTTGTCGAAACCCACTTCCTCGACGGTCTTGCCAGAGATGATGATCTCGTCTGAATCATCTGTCGTTGTGGGCGTGCCGTATTTCTCTCTCACCGCGTCAACGAAAGATTGTTCTGGATCGGCAGTTCGCGATGATGAGAGGATGAATGATGCGGCAGTAAGTGATGGACTTGAACCTGAAATGCCGTTCAGAGAGGGGTGACCAGGGAAAGAGTATATTTGTCGATCATGAGAAGACCTACACGTGAAATATCTTCTGCCCTGGTGGATGCCATCGTGTTTTCCTTTCAAGTCATCCCATTCAACTCCGAGATACTCTTTATCTGACTTAGTACCTTCCACTTGGCCTATGTAGCGGACGGTACATAATCGGCCCTTGAAAGACAATCGTTTGCCTGTTGGATATTAGTCCTTGAACTGGATAGTGTGAAGACATGCGTGAAGGAGTGGATGTAATGTCTTTGGGAACCCAAAGTCTGATCTCATTCACAATTTTCTTACCTACATAATACGCGGAAGACATGTTGACGAAGAAAACAGCCTTTCTAAATGTTTCCTGGTGTAGTTGTCAAAAAGGGGAAGTTCGACCTTGAGCTGGTAGAATTGCAGCCTTGGGAAAAGGCTGAGACTTGGCTGCAGCCGAGTTCATTTTTCTCGACGCCTCAAGCTGCCGCGAACCTCAACTCACGGCCATCCTTCCTCCACAACACAACACCATCCATCTCCCACAAATATGGATTACCAGAACCGTGCTGGTTCGAAATTTGGCGGCGGAGGCGTTGCATCAACCTCAGCAACAAACGCCGACCGTCGCGAACGTCTGCGCAAACTCGCTCTCGAGACTATTGACCTCGACAAAGACCCCTACTTCTTCAAGAACCACGTTGGATCCTTCGAGTGCCGTCTCTGCCTCACAGTCCATCAAAATGACGGTTCCTACCTCGCCCACACGCAGGGTCGCAAGCATCAAACCAACCTGGCCCGCCGCGCAGCGAAGGAGCAGAAGGAGGGACGACAAGGTCTGGATCCCGTCACTGGCATGCCAATTGGGATGGTGGGCGCGCAGGTTGCAGTCAAGAGGAACATAGTAAAGATTGGACGACCGGGCTACAAGATCACGAAGACGAGGGATCCCGTTACGAGGCAACAGGGCCTGGTGTTCCAGTTGCAGTATCCTGAGATTGCGCCTGATGTCACGCCGAAGGTTAGGTTCATGAGTGCTTTTGAGCAGAAGGTCGATGATCCTCCCGACAAGAACTTTCAGTACATGCTGGTTGCTGCGGAGCCGTACGAGACGTGTGGCTTCAAGCTGCAGGCCCGAGAGGTGGATCGTACGAATGATCGGTACTATACGTGGTGGGATCCGGATTTGAAGGAGTTTTGGGTTCAGGTCATGTTCAAGACGGAGAGAGAGGAGAGATATAGTGGTGTTCCGGGTTTGGCTCCATCGGGACTTCCAAGGCGATGAAGAATGGATGGGATGTCACTGCAAGGAGTTTCGGGGTTCCTGGATGGATTGTTCTATTATTTTACAGGAGGACTTCACAGAATTACTGGAGTTTTATTCATTGTATTGTGATGGGGGCCCTGCTACATGTAGCGCATACGTCAAATCTAAAGACCTGCGCCCTGAAATGCAAATCAAGCTCTTGAAGAACCATGCCAGAAATGCTCGGCTTTGCGAGTCAAAGTTATGTACGTAAATGATCACCCCGATGTGTCATATCTTGACTTCAACCATCGACTGGTCTTACTTGAGAATGGCGATGTGCCCAAATGGTATCCGAGAAAGGCTCCCTTGTTCGGAGAGCAATAATGTGAAAGCATAGAAATTGACACCAATGAGTGTAACCCTAAGACTGGAACAGGATGATGGATATCTCGGGGTGTTGTTCCTGACGAATATGAACCGTGTCCAGCATTAACGACTGTTCTTGTTGAAGTCGTCGAATCTCTTGAAGGTATAACCAATGAAGGGCAAGCTCATCTCCGGTTGCTCAACGCGTGGTCCATTGGCGGCGGCTTGAGCTTTCAGGAGAGTAGCGTTGTCGGTCTGGTCAATCTCTTCAGTTGGGAAGTATGTTGTATCGACGTTCGAAGCGAGCTTGGGTTCAAATGGTGCCCGAATTCGTCGGAGACTGTCAAAATCGACACCACGGAAGAACTTGTGAGATTTGATCTCATCAGCACCTCCTCGACCCAGACGGTTTTCAGTGTTGCACACAAGACTATATATATTAGCTTAGATCAATATTTTGTTTACTTTCTGACATACCTTCGGATCAAGTTTTCTGCCTCAGGTCCCAGTTGAACATCTTCTGGGAAGTAGAGTGATTGGCGCCAGTTAACAATCTTCCGGTAAGTGTCATGTGCATCCTCAGCACAGAAAGGAGGCCATCCAATTTGACATTCGAACATGATCGTACCCAAACTCCACCAATCACAGTCCTGGGCATAACCATGGCCACCAAAAATTTCGGGAGCAATGTAATCAGGAGTACCAACAGTTGAGTAGGCCATGACTCTTCGGGATTTTCTCCAGTCATTGATAACACCTCGATTGCTGACCGTCAGGTTGATTTGGTCCAGGTTGACCGAGTTCCGGTTTGTTGGCCTGTTGGACTTTCCTTGAAGAAGCTGTTGGTAGTAAGAGTTGTCATGTAGCTTGTGGAAACCGGTTGACAATCCGAAGTCGGTCAGCTTTACATGTCCTCCGCGATCAAGCAAGATGTTGTCCGGCTTGATATCACTATATAAGATTTAGCGGACAAGTCACTCAAGAGTTGGGTTTTGGGGCTTTTGCCAATGGTCAGGTCCACTTACCGATGAATGAAGCCATATTTGTGAACCGCCTCAATAGCAAGGACAATCTCCGCAATGTAGAATCGAGTGATATCTTCAGAGAAGATCTCGTACTTGATCAACATCGTCATCAAATCACCTCCGGGCAAAAATTCCATCAACATGTAGAGGAAGTCGTAATCTTGGAAAGTGGTGTAGAGCTTTACAACCCAAGGGCTGTCAGATTCCGCAAGAATATCTCGCTCTGCACGAACGTGGGCCAGCTGATCTTTCTTGAACATTTCACTCTTGATAAGCGACTTCATAGCGTAGACCTTGCCATCCTGCTTTTTCTGTACGAGCTTCACTTCTCCAAATGCACCCTTTCCGATAATCTTCAGAGTTTGGTAGTTTTCTGGAGAGTCTTTGGTGCGCAAGAATCGTAGGTATTTACCCTCTTGCTTACCCGCATTCGACCAGGTTTGTTCTCGTCTCGACTGTGACTGATTGGGATCTCCCAGCCGTTGCTCCATCTCGCTTTGACTAAAGGTAGAGGTTAGCCATGGTGCAAACTTTTTATGACTATCTTGAAGCTCTGTACAAGGGCAATCTTACCGAACATTGCGATCTCGTGCTCTCTTGACACTATCCTTGAAGAATGCCTCCGCAAGTGATGCGCACTTCTTCTGGTTTGTCTGTGCCAACGATCCGTACCTGTCTGGGTTTCTCTCCGGGGCTGGCTGGAACTCTGGCCAGTTCTGTTGTGGGGCAGAAGGCATAGGGGCATTCAGGTAGCTGTTGTAGGCTGCTTGTTGTCCAGTTGCACCAGCAGTTCGTGGTCGCTGACCTGGTGAAGGTTGACGGTTCCCATATGGTGAAGCCCGTCCTCCCAGGTTCTGGTGGGAGAATTGGTGAACTAAGCCATTCGTAGCATCGGCAACTGGAGCTGGGCGTTGTTGATAGGAAGCCTGGGGTGCTTGAGGTGCCTGTTGGTAGTTCGACGACGAGGACGAAGGGGGCTGCTGAGGATAGTTGGGGGGGTATGGGTTGTTCATGAAGTATCCTGAGGGGGCGAACC
The DNA here is from genome assembly GCA_017366145.1 of Cadophora sp. M221. Classification (NCBI taxonomy): domain Eukaryota; kingdom Fungi; phylum Ascomycota; class Leotiomycetes; order Helotiales; family Ploettnerulaceae; genus Cadophora; species Cadophora sp. M221. The sequence goes on along the minus strand of JAFJYG010000089.1, from coordinate 45,731 downwards.
CTGTTCCATACGACTGCTGTTGCTGAGACTGAGACTGGGACTGGGGAGGCTGAGCTTGAGCTTGACCTGGCTGGCCTTGAGAGGGAAAGATGGGATTGGGGAAGGTCGAGGGAGTCGTGGGATATGCTCTGTCGGGGAAGGCAGATCGGTCGTTGTTGAGGTTCAGGTAGAACCGATTGCTATTATTGTTGTTCTCCATATTGTCGGACGGCTGGAGTTCGGAGCAGTAAAGAGGTGTTTCGAAGAGCTGTCCTAAGGTTTGCTCTTGTCGTGTGTGTTGGGCTCCAACAGATCGGAACTAGACTTCTCCACGGTCGAGGTACACACACCGCCTTGCCAATCGGCCTCGAATACTTTTGGCTCCAACTCTGGGAGTCTGCAGGTCACGAATCGCGGAGAAAGAGAGACACCTCGAAGGAGTTGCAAGGTCTCCTTAGTATCGCAGTCGAGGAGTTGTTTGAAGGGGGAACACCCTTTGGGAGAGGCAGAGCCCGCACCACGGTATTGACCTCCACTGTTGGCGCTAGGTAGTGAGCCAGGGGTCAAAGGCTGTAAATACTGGCGGGCTTAGGCTCAAAGAAAACAACTTTGAGGGAGTAGGCTGTCGACTTGTTTCCGGCGCTTTATATAAACTCTACTGCTTCAAAAGTTACCTACGGTACGCATATCACAAGCAAGTCAGCAGTAATACATCCATGCACGCTGCCTGCTGCACGGTTTGTGATAAAGCCGGACAGGAGTTTTGCACCACGTGGAAAAGGGGGTTGCTCAAAGTCACACGGCTCTCTATCGTCAACAGGGCAATATTATTGCCCCTCACCTTACCTCCTGTTTCTGTCTCAGCTGCACTCCTCTGCCACCTTCCAACAAGAAAACCAACTTTCAGCCTAAATCGTTGCAACACAACACTTCGTTCTCCTGGGCTTATCAAGGGCGAATGGAATATGTCAGGTTGGACTCTTCTTCTTCGTTTTCTTTTGCTGGGACATCAAATGCTTCCCAAGTTTCAAAACGGGACTAGGACACCTGTGTCTGTGCGGCAAGGCGCGACCCCTTTTTGTCCAGCTTGTACTGTGCTCGCCTCCTACTACTCGGCCAACCCACAGGACATCCTCCCTCCCTGGCTGTCATATCAATTCCATGGAGCCGAGGGAATACAGAGGACCGGTGAATGGATCTGAGTGACCTTGCGGGTCCGAACCAAACCGGCATGACTGTTTTTGTTGCCGGACCGAAACTATGATGGACGATATGATACCAAGAGCTGTACTGTACTGTACTGTATGGTGGTGCCATAGGAAAGGAGGGGTCAAGCAGTGAAAGCGGTAACCAGAGGAGAAACTACAGCATCGGTCGTCATGCAGCTGTCCCACGTCGTCGTCGTGGACAGATGAACCGAAGAATAGTGTGAGTCCTGCATGGAAGATGCTGGGCCACTTCACCCTGCGTCCAACGGCTACAGTGGCACGGTATTTGTACTTTCGTGTACTATTTCGAGGAATGCAATTGGTCTCCGGCTTCAATAGTACAACAGCAAGCGGCGCCTGCAGTATCAGAGAAAGTCGAGAAGGAATTTCTGGGGTTCTTTTGACGAACTTCAAGGAACTTTCCATAAGTCACAGAGTATTACAGGGACATCATCTTTGTGTTTGCATATGGGTTGAGAACGCCTTGAAACCTCTCTCGGTGACAGAAGTGGCAGTATGAAGCAAACCAGCCAGGGATACACAGACTTCATCATGCTCAATTCCAAAGGCTAGGGGGAGAGTCTCGATTGTGGATGAGCCAGTATTATGAGTACTTGCTATTCAACATGAAGTTCCCTCTCGCTGCGAAATGTGATCAGAGCACTCGGAATGCCCTTCACAAAGCAAGGAGACCACTTGCTGGGTCTTGGTAAAACCAGAAGCGAAATCTCTAGAAAACTCACAGGACTTCCAATTCAGTCATAAATAAATGGAATATCTAGTACCAAAATATCTGAAACTTAGAACGGAAAAGGAACTAGACAATGTTCCATTACTAATATTCCACTAGGAGAGACAGAACACAATACATCAGAAATATCATTTTAATTGACCAGAGCGGGTCGAGGGTTAACTCTCGCTTGATTGTCTTGAGCGGAACGGAGCGGATCATCTCTCCTCCGTTGTAATATTCAGCCTGCCAAAAAAGTTCGGGAGAGCTCTGCAGCTTTCGGAGACCGACCATACAAACGAAAGTCTTCTCAGTTCATATTCACTACATGTGTTTTGTGCCAAACACTCTTCACTCCAAGTGAAGGCTGACGGTTCCAACCATGGCTGACTCCAAACCCCCATCCACCTCAGAGGTAACCGCCTCCCATACTGCATTCAACTGACAGCTCTAACGATAACAGCCAAATGCCTCCTCAACCCCCAAACCAGAGATATCAATCGACGCAAAGGCAGCCAAACCTCTTAAGCCCCCGAACCCAGTGTGGAAATACCTAGGATTCGGCGAGAACTTCCGACCCAAACTGCCTTCTCGAAACTGGACCATCTTCCTCACCATAACCGGGACCTTCACAGCAGCTGTCATCTACGACAAGCGAGAGAAGAAGCGTGCGCAGAGGAAATGGTGTAAACTCGTAGAGCACATTGCGAAGGAGCCGCTGGATTCAAGATCCATGCCGAGGAAACTTACTGTTTTCCTGGAAGGACCACCAACAGATGGCCTGAGGGTCGCACAGGACCATTTCAAGGAATATGTTAAGCCGATTCTGGTTGCTTCAGGTTTGGATTGGGAGTTTGTGCAGGGGAGGAAAGAAGGGGATGTTAGGGCTGAGTTGGCAGAAAGGATACGGAACTCGCGATTACCACCTGAGGAGCGGACCGAGGAGGATATTGTCGTGGAGACTCGCAGGAAGGGTGGTATCAAGGAATTTGATGGTCCGAAGGGAGATATTGTGCTTGGGAGGCATACGTGGAAGGAATATGTGAGAGGTATACATGAAGGATGGTTAGGACCACTCGTCGAGCCGCCAAAGTCAATCGAAGAGAAACCTATCGAGGACACTAAAGAGAAAGAAGCCATGGAAACACTCCCAGGCATAACTCTCCTCTCCGAACCCAAAGAAGCAGACGCTACACCAACAGCCGAAGACAACACCCCCAAAACAGACGATAAGCCCAAGAAACCACCTCAACCCGCGCCCTTCATTTCAGTATCCGCTTATTCTACAACCCTCAGCCCACCAGACCTCCCAATGGAACTCGACCCCTCAACCCCCATCTCCTTCCCTCACATCCTCGGCTTCCTCAACACTCCAAAACGGCTCTACAGATTCCTCAACAGACGTGTTCTAGCCGATTCCATCGGACGGGAAACAGCCGCTATAATCCTCTCAACTTACCGACCGTACCACACGACATCTTCCTCAGAAACATCCACTTCGTTTTCCTCAGAAGAAGCCGACGGCGCAGCTCAAAACGGGGATAATAATATCACTGTCCCGCAAACAGCAGAGCAGCAAACATCGCTCATTGAAGAAGAAAAGGAATGGCACAAGAAAGCCCGCGTCCGCGTTGATGGCGAGCCTGAACGTACATGGTTAGAACCAGTCGTTCTGGACCCGAGAATCGCAAGTCGGATGCGCAGGTCCGAGTTGACGCCAGAGGATGAGGCGAAAGCGAGGACGATTGTTGTGCCCGAGGAGGAGATTGAGGGGTGGATCAAGGGTGGGATTAGGAGTTTAGGACGGGAAGGGATTAAGTTGTTGGGTTTTGGGAAGGAGAAGAAGAGCAAGCTTGTTGAAGGAGATGGAGAAGATGTTTTGGAATAAGTTGATGGCTCGAATATGGGTGGGCGAAGTGTAAGAATTTTGGGATCGGGGGATGGTTGGTTGGATGCATTGTACGATACGAGGAGATATGGAAGAGCGATACCTCTCCTCTGCCGTGTAGATAGAGCTTGTAAATTTAGGGTGTAGTTCAAGCCAGGTCCAACTAGGTAGGTCAGCATTGTATTTGGAAAGGACCACAGCATAGCATAGCACACAGCGAGCACGACACGAATACTACATAATCTCCTCTGCCATTTCGTCTCTTCCTCACTCAATCTCGATATATCTCTACTTAATGCCATACATGGATGCCAATTGAACTTTTGTCTATTTTATCCCCACCACCAACCCTAAAATTGATGCCAGAATAACATACCGCAGTCCATGGTATTCATTACATGTTGAAGTGGGTTTCAAATACGTGATTCTTCTCATCTCTGAAAAGGTGCCACTGCGGTGGGATCAATCACCCATCCATCCACGAGTGAAACAATGCTTTTGTTGGAACGTTTTTACGAAGAGGCTTTGAGAGTTGCGAATTTAGAGGTGATAACCTCCTTCGCTTTTGGTGAGAGAGATTCGGAGTCCGTGTCGATGGCAGCCTTGAAGCGGCTGATTTGCTCCTTGACAGTGGAGTTCTCCTTGTCAAGGGCTGATGAAGCCAAGATGCACTTCAGAGCGAGGAGGTACTTTTCTATAAAAACATTAGCAACTAATCTTTGCTCGTAGGAGGAAATATTTACTCCTTCGGATGTACACCTCGAACCCTGTGGTTTGGGCATCGATGCTCTTTGGGCTGTACTGCAGCAAAGGCGCCAAAAACTTCATGGCATCAGTCAATGGCTCCGTCGTCGCAGCAAGCTTGACTCCATCCGGATCATCATCCTTCTTCTTTACATCTCCATCATCGGCTCGTACGACCTTGTTTGGCTCTGCCTTCTTAGCAGCGGCCTCTCGCTCGGCCTTTTGAGCTTCCTTTCGGGCCTTCTTTGCTGCCCTCTTTCTCTCCGCAGCATCGTCGCCGTTAGCATCCACATCTCCATTTGCACCGTTCAGTAGAGGCTTGTCGTGGATCCTGAGATATATCTCAATAGCTGATAGGGCAGCCCGGCTGAAGAATGGGTGCTCACGCAGCTGATCTTCCCATCTCATCATGTCTACGTAGGCTCGAATTTGACCTTTCCGTAACGAGAAGCTATGGAAATCAAATTGGTCTTCTTGCCATACATCAAATATGTTGTAAATAGATGTGAATCGCTTGAGCGCAAGTCCCAGTTTTCCTTGGCGAGCATACGATTGCCCATCCTCAGTCAAAAACCACATGCACTGCATATCGTGAAGATCTGCAAGAGGTCCCCCTACAGTTTCTGCTCTTGTGAACATACCCATGGTCTTAAGAGCAGCTTCGTTCTCGTTGTTTCGGAGCTGATACTTGGCAGTCTTGGTGTTGATATGTCTGTCCCTTGGGTCGAGGAGACGAGCTTGCTCCATCATCTCGGACGCTTTTTGTGTGTCACCATGGTGCTTCCATATCCTGGCTTTTGTCATGTGGAAGTCCACGCTCTCTGGTTCCAACTCAATGGCCTTGTCGATGTATTCCATTGCCTTGTCCAAATCTCGACTCAGGTGGTAGTTATAGTGCTGGGCAAGGAAGTAGTAAGCTGCAGATGCACCTTTTGATGTGTCCCCATTTCTCTTTGGTTCCGCATTGGCTTCGCTTCTGTCGCCATCGATGTACTTTTGAACTAAAGCGGGGAGAGCTTCTTTCTTAGAAGTATTCGAATAGAGGTGCTTGAGGTTCGCAAATGTGGAGGGTACTCCCTTGTCCAGCATACGATGGACATACTTATCTGCGGCTGCTTTGAAGTCATCCCCTACAGATGCTATTAGCAATAGACCTACACAAAACACAGTGGGTATCCATACCTTCTAAGAAGTCCAATGGCAATCGACGAGCGGCATCGCAACGAGGGTATTTCTCTGCGTATTCGTCATAAACATCTTTACGAGCTTGCTGATCAGTCTCCGCAATTTCCAAAGACTCAAGAAGTCCATCGTAGTATGTCTTGTATTCCGAGTTTCGCTCAATGAGTGCTCTGTAAGCTTTCGCGGCTTCCTCTTTCCTGTCAAGCTTCATGAGGTATGTTGCCCGGAGCTCCTGCACTGCAAGTCTGTCGAGATTGAACTTCCCAGCTGATTGTAAATGGTCCCAAGCTTGTTGGGTATTCCCCTGCTCTGCAATTAACGAGTTCTTGTACATGACAGCCTCGGAGTTTTCGAAATCTGTTTTCAGAGGGGGGTTCTTCAAAGTGTCCTCGTAAGCTGTCAAGACACGTTCAGCCTCTGCCAGATCGCCATTCAAATGATGTGCCACAGCCAAAGCGGTCCAGCTCTGTCGAAGGCCAGATCTGGCTTGTAACATTGCTCTGCGACTGACTATATAGCCCTCATAATCTCGCATTTGTATTTGGAGCAAAGCTAGATCCCTTTGAATCTGCTGCGAGTCTGGCTCCAGCCTCAGCGCATACTTATATGCCTTGATAGCTTCCTCGAAATTCTTCACCGCGCGGTAGAGCAGTCCGTAAACGTGCCAGCAGACGTGCGACTTCATGTCACAGGTCAAAGCAACTTTCGCAAGAGCAAACGCTTCGTCGGTCTTCCCCTGGGAGTTTATGATGAGGGCTTTCATTGCCAGTGTATCGCCATGTTTGGGGCTCTTCTTCAGGATCTGGTCGGCGGCCTTGACACCTAGGAGCTGTTAGTAGAGGCAAGACGCAAAAGAGGCTGCGCTGAACGAACCTTTCTTGTACTGCTTGTCCTCATAGTTGCGTACAACTGTTCGAAAGAGCGACTGCTCCTTCGCACTGAGTGTCTGAGGCATGGTGCGGATTGCTCAATTCGTCCGAAAGGGTGGGAATGGCGAGAGGGCTCCAGAAGGTAGATTGGGGGTGTTTCGACAAATCGTTTGGAGGGGTTCGAGGAAGGCTGAAGAGAAATTCGACGGGGCACCAATTGCTTTCGCTGCGCCCTACAGAAAGGAACAGAGTTCTCAAGTAAGAATAGAGAAGAGCGAGAGGAGGGCGGCGTGGTTGTAGGAAATATGACGAGGGTCGCGTGGGAGGTGGAAGAGAATGGATCCCAAGGCTGGTCGAAGCTCTGTGGAACAAATGTCATTTATTCACTGAGGTGCTGTACGTACAGTACGGTCGCCCGTCGCCAGACCCGAGAGCTCAACTTGGTACAGTAGGGAGTCTGCCCCCCACACCAGTTCTGTTGACCCCCCACACGAGAATACAGCCTCATCAACGACATCCCATCATCGACTGAGCGTTATTTGAGCTTCTATAGAGCCTAATACTCCTTGTATATACCCAAAAATGACGATTCTTGCTACACAGAGCTCAATTGTATGGCCTACTCTTGAAAAACTAGTGTAACTCCCCCAATGTCCTAATATACGCCGTATATTTGCTGATTTCTGGTCCTTTAAGTAATATAGGGAAACTCATTTGAGTCTATGACCCCAAGCGCGGTTGAGAGGCTTCATGTAAATGGGTGACGTGAAATTTGATACAGAAGCTCTCACATACTACGCTGTACGCTGTGGCCATCACACCCATTGAGTGAACGATCCGGCATTTGATCGATACAAGATACTTGATATGATATTGAACATGCTGGATGAGAGTTAAAATTGGTACAGGAGACCAGACAAGAGGGTAACAAATGGTGTGAGCATATGTTCTCGAGAGCTTACAGGGTCCTTCAATGTACCATCCAACACGACTCACCATTTGATTCAGAAGATCTCACGAGCAACTCTACAGGCAAGAATGGTTGAAAGCACTGAAGCTTATATTGTGTCTATCTAGTCTAGCAGTCAAGCATGAAAGTCTAGCACCCATGCACGAACGCCATGATGCCCCAGAAACCAACTCCAGAACTCCTGTCGCTCAACGCAATGCAGTCAAAGCATCCCTTTTTCATGCCGACCAGTCAACAATCTCCCATGACTTGACATCATCATCAACGACGAGACTCAAACGCTCAATGGCCCATTCAGTGTACATAGACCGCGTTGCTTGAGCAGCTCGACGATGGTGTGGACCAACACTTCCAATTGAAGCATCTTGCTTGCTGCGCCAGACACAAGTCGCCAGATTTCTACCGTCCTTGTCTGGGCTGCTGAAGATGTACCTAGACGGTGTCAGTCATGATTATGATTCAGATTCCGAATCACCTACTTCAAGAATCCTCCGCTCTCAGTTGCCTCAGCATGCGCAGCTTTGTCGAGAATGCCGAGATCAGAATAGGGGGTGGTTGGTGGGATTCTGGATCGGAAAACCACAATGTAGCTTTTCAAAATCAGCAAAAATTCATCCAAAAATATGGCAAGCAGTGCAAAGGAATTCGATCTAACAGATCCCCGGCTGATTGAGGAACTTACAAGTCTGTCTTCTTCCACTTGAAGTCGGCTGCCTCAGCCAGCTTGCGGACGGAATCAATGATCTCGGGCCAGTTGAAGGAATCGACGTATGGTGCGGTCCGATGATCATCTCTGATGAACTTCAGATCGACGAGGGCTTTGGCGAGGAGTTGGTTGGCAGTGTCCAGGGTAGCGAGGTCCAGCAAGTGAGGTTCCTCGAGATAGGGGGAGACTATGAGAATCTCTTTCTTTGTCGCGCTCGTGACTTTCTTCACAGGAGCGGTGCTATGGCTTGTAGTGGTCGAACTGTTGAGTTGCATTGCAGAGGGTTGAGTCTGAGAGATGCCCTCCGACAATGAGGTTGCAGACAGAGCGGTGGCCATGATGATGGGGAGAATTCGAGAAGGTGAACTTAACGAGAGTTGGGAGTCGAGGACAAAGGCCAACTTGCTTGACGTCCTATCTATCTATGGTACCCCGTGAAGAGGACGGCCAGACCAAAGGTGCTGTGAGAGAGAGTGTGTATGAAAGGAAAGAAAGGAAGATACGCAACCCACCGAAGCTCTTGTTTTTATCTCTTGGTAAAATGACACCTTTGGGGCGTGAATCAGAGCGTCGGGGGAAGTTGTATCATTTTATTTAAAAAGATGCCATCTGACGCCATTTATGAGGGCGATGGCGAGCTAGCCCTTCGGATGTGGGAGAATGGACTGCTTGCTGGCAGGAGACGAGCGAAGCAACCCAAACCTTGTCAGGACTTAGGCTACTGGCTATCTCCTCACCGTGCGTTGGTATTTTGGTGTGCTGGGCTGCTAAGAGGCGCCGCTCCGACCACACATTGGCATATATGGTCGACTAACGGTGAGTGAACCTAATCTGCGAGAAAGGGTCGTCCCGAGTCCGGCAGACTAGAAGCGGGATGGAACATCCTTCAAAGATCCAATAGAGGCAGTTATTTCCTGGTTGGAATGCAGTAAGTACGCTCCTATCATATTACTTTCACATGGCTGGTATATATATGGCTAGGATATCTTGTCCGGGACAATACCCTGAAACGCCGGGAATATTTCGCCGAAGGAGAGAGTGTCCTTTGAGACGCAGCAATCTTCGACCGAACATCGATCTCTCTTTCTGCGCATGAAGTCCAAAATCAGAGGCGGATTGTTGTCCTCCGGCTGCCTCGCTTCACCGCTGCATGTCAAGAGTCAAGCCTGCATCTAAGAGCACCACCAATCAACATGCTGCTCTTAAGTAATATCGCCAACCGAGAACATTGACTCGACCTCTCTACATCCGCATGCATACAATATTCTCCGAAGTGTCAACTGAACGGTTCGGGCCAGGCTCCGAAATCGGTTACACTGTTTGAATATCTGCCTCCAAGAACTCCACCACACCCTTTCTGCTTTATCAGAACTTACTTATCTTGCAAGTCCAGCTCTTGCTGCACTGTCGACTGTGTCTCGACTCACATTGGTGGATTGGATGTTGAGATGTGATTACTGGCAGCAATCCGACTTGCTGAAATCGGATATCTCTGCTCTGTTCGCGGACAAAGGGAGTCGAAGAAGCATTACCATCCATTTCATCACTTTCAGTTTTGCACATCTCTTGTACCACTAGGCGTCTTGATAACAAGGAATGTAGGACGAATCAACCACTGTACTTCCTTATCTAGCATGCATCTCATATCTCAAACTCTTGTGCAACCCCAGGCTAAGTAGCTTCTGGCACCCGCTTTCCCACATGGAAGATCTCAACCCCTTGGAAGAGTTCAACCACAGTGCAATTCGGCTCTTTTGTCAAAAGCCAGCCGAGCTCGTGGCTATCTGCAAGCCGTTCGTTCAGCCACGTGGAGGCGCTTTGCTTGGCCGGAACTTCTTTCCTATCTCCATCGTCGTCATGTATCATTATCTGTCATGATCAGCTTAGCATTACTTTGCTTTCTTATCATCTTCTCTCGGTCCTAATTGGGAGGTTACATCGCCAGATACTGCAGCTCTATAATATCTACATGCGGTACCACCCGCTGTTCCTTCATAGGCCAACTGGACTTCCATAGCTGGACAGTAAGCTACAGATAACTATGAATGTAGTACAAAGCATATCCATACATTCCAATGGCCAGGTTCTTTATTTCCAGTACGAATCCACGGCTCGCCATTTCAAGCTGGTGTGGGTTTTGGTGGAGATTTCCGATCCATTAAGCACCATCAAGAGCTCTCGAAATCAAGACGAATCAATGCCTTGGACCAGGCGCCTTGTATTCTTCCAGGTTCTTAAGTGGCCAGGCCAATTGGCTATCAAAGAAAGTATTCGCACAAGCATTCCAGCAGAAGACAAAGAGATGCTGGGCTTGAGCTTTAACCAAAGGCATGAACGACTTAAGAGGGAACGAGCCATAAAGCTGATTTTGCGAGAAGTCTCAAGACCTGAAACGATCCAAAATAGAGATAAGAGTTAAAAATAGTAAGTGATGCTTCAGCAATACAAGATCAATCAAATTCGTCAGGACTGTCTTCTCCACCACCAAGCCAAACTTTTGAACTCTCATACACACCAAGGTAGAGACCACTACCCAAAGCAGTCCAGGCAGCTCTCAGAATTCCACCTCTGAACAGCCCCTTCACCCCACTCTCACTCATGACTTCTCTCGCCACCGTCAAGCCGCTCTTCTTTGTCCCCCCTTTCTGTCTAGCGAGATTGTTAAGCGACTGCCCTTCTTTCTTCGCCTTTTCAACCTCCTTCTTTGCTTCTGCTTCCGAATTGTCAGAGGCGGCCGAAAGCATAATCCTCGTCTTCACAACGTCAACAGGCGTAGTTATAACAGCAGCAACGGATCCCGCACTCCCAGCACTAACGGCCGTCACCAAAGCCGTCTCCATCAACCCTCCCGTGAAAGTCCCCTTCTCCTTCCGATGAGCCTTGATGCTCTCCTTCAAATACTCAAACATAGGGAACTGCATAGCAGTGAATGGGAGATTGCGAGCTGCAAGTGCAGTATATCCTCTGAACAGCTGCGATGGCTTGTTGAACTGCCCCAATGCTTGCATTGTGACGGACGGCTGGAACACTGTTTTTGCTGCTGAGCCACTGGCTGGACGACGGATCATCTGTGCGTTTTGCTTAAGGACTTCGGCGGGAGTGAGGATGAAGCATGAGACTAGTTCTGCTATGGCTGAGGCCGCGCTATGGACGATGGGTTGGGGTATTATAGCGTTTCCTGATTTCGAGGTGGTGGCTTTTGAAAGGCCTGTTTTGACCGCCTCGTAGGTGGTGAAAAATGCACCGGCTTGGAGAATTGTCAGGATCTAAGTTATTCAATGTTTTGTGTTTTATATTGAGGCTCACATGAAGGTATCGTTATGAGAATGACGCTTCCCATTCCTTGAAACAGGCCACGATATAGGAGCTTGCGGTTGATGGCATTCTTGGATGCATCGTAGTATATCTTCTTATAGTCTGAACTTTGAAATCGGGTCTTCAAGGTATCCAGGGGATAAACGAGCTGTTTCTCATAAGTCTTGAGCTACGATTGGCGCATACACATCCAGGTGATATGTCCTTGGAGTCCTGTCCGGACTCTGGAGTCACTCACTAGATCGACTGTAAATGCAGCAAAGCCTCCTGCCTATTTGAAGTCAGCAACGTTCGAAACCAGAAAAACAAACCCAAAAGACCCGTATAAAAATTACCATATTACAAAATAAGCCACAATCGGCCTGTGAAGGCAATTGAGACTTTGGAAAGCTGCAAGCCTTCCATCCAAAGAAAAAAAGGCAATTGTTAGACGACGAAAGCTGGAACGGATGCTTTTAGAAGAGAGGTGTACTTTGAAAAAGAATCTCAATAACTTACAAGGAGAACATTGGTATGAGTAGACATTTACAAACATAATGAAAAAGAAAGAGGAAGAAGAAGACTCTATCGAGTAACTACCCATTCATCAAACATCCTCGAGTCTCTGACGTAGTGAGTCCGAGGTCTTATCGGACCAAGGGACTAAGATAAAACACACCCTGCAATAGCTCAGCTCCCAGCCCTTGACCTCAACTCGCCCCTCCTGTCCGCTTAGAGCCACTTCTCTAGGCTAACATAAGTATTTACACATTGCCTTCGCCGCTCTCACTTACAAATCCTTAAGCACACCTCATTTCCTCATTCAACCTGGCGAACTTCTTCTGGAAAAAGACCTCCCAAGTAGAGGCACCAAAGGCCGCACCGACAGACATAATGACCCAACCACCAGCTCCTCCAGAAAGACTCAACGCCCAATTCTGCTTCAATACAGTAGCTTTGAGAGGTTCGTGCCAATGTCCCTGTTTGTTGTAATAACATGCGATCCAAGCATACTTACACTCTTCAACAGATTTCCTCCGTATATCCCGCGCCTCAATAGACGACAGTATAACACAGAACCTCAACGCCCTCCTCACTCCAGCATCCACCGGCTTCGACCCCTCCTCAACCTCAACCCGGATACCGCGGCCGTCTAACTCACGCCGGATACCCCAGAAGTCATGTCAGAACTTCAAGAACCAAGTCTTGTTCCCTTCGTGGCAGATGCGGTCTGATGTTCTGAACTACTGTGCGTCGGTGGCGACGAGTCCGGACCCTGACGATCCCGAGTCGGTGTCGAGGCAGGTGGAAAGTGAGAAGGATAGAGAGAGAGTTGTAGATGAGAGGCTGGATCCGTATTCTTCGAGGTTCTTCCCTAGGGAGGCGAGGACGGAGAGGTTGGCTGCTGTTGTGAGGCAGGAGAGGGTGGTGGAGAATATTATAAGGGCGAGGAGCTGGGGGTTGTTTAGTGAACGCTGTGGTGAGGATTGGAGGGATTGGGAAGAGGCGTTGAATGATTGGCGGAAGGGGAGAGAAGGGAGGCAGTGAAGATATTGCGAGAGTGATTAACGACTTATAAGCATGCATTAGCATTGAGGAGTTTGGTATTGGATTAGATGGAACTGGTAACACAAGCATTCAGATGGTTTGTTCTCATCATTGTAGGAGTATTGAGGCGAATATAATACTATTTCAACTCTCTACAAGGCCGATAGATAAGTGTTATCAGAAGAGGGGGGCTGATGGAAATACCATGTCTTAAAACCTACTTCTGGTTTGCTCATTCTTTGGTTCAAACTTTGAGGATTGGGTCAAGGTTGAGAATTTACATGTTTGATTTAACAGCAGCAAGCAAGATCGCCAAACGCAATCCAGTGCTGATATCTATGCCCCTCCACTCATTTTAAGTCAGTTGACCCGCTTATCAGCATATCCCTCTGAACGCCAGCCCATGCAAACCCCCAAGTGTCATCAAAGATGAGATAGCAGAAATTCATCTGAAAGCCTTCCCACCTCCCGCGACATAACATGACCTCTACTCAGAATCGGGCAACAAATTGCTCTTAACCGCAAACATCTTGCTCGTGATGCTGGCCGTAAATCCGTCCACCTGTCTCGAGTATTGCTCGACCTGGCGTGCGTTCAACATTCCTTCCAATCTGCTTGGCTCGGTTGGCAACTTGAAGAGTCTCTCCCACTCATCCTCAGGAAGCGGTGCCAGCTTCTGTTGGACTCTAGTAGCATTCTCCGCCGCTCGCTTCGTCTTCCATGCAGTGACCTTGGTCTGCTCACGGGCTAATTGTCTTTGGAAGTATTGGAAGTTGTTGAGTTCGGTGTAGTGTGTCTCTATGCTATCGAGGAGTTGATCGCAAGTTCTCTCCAAGAAAGGATCGACGGACAGATCAAGAGACTCGAGATTGGGGTACAGAGGAATTTGAGGTGCGTTTGCGGTGAGGTCTGCAAGGCTGGCGGGGAATTCGAGGTCCTTCTTGGGGAGTTCGGCGGGCATTTGGTGGAGGAAGGATGTCAAGAGGTGAGAGTTGTGGACGATGATTGGGAGTTCGATCAAGATGTCCTTGTATGTAAGCTTCGACTTTTGCATGCTGTTCTGACGTTAGAATGTCTTCTTCAAAAGTATAGTACAGAACTTACTGCTCGGTCGTGAACTTGCTCTCCTTGAATGCAGCCATGAAAGTAGGAGACAATCTGAAAGCCCGCAGACTCAAAGCACCCTGTGAACTTCTGCTAACATCGTGTACCAAAGCAACGGTTCTCTCATTTGGCTCCTTTTGGTAGTGGAACTGGTTCTCGATCAGGCTGGAATTGATAAAGTTGCCCATGTTTGCGCTCGTGTACCATCCGACGTTGTTCGCGTCCACGTTAACCTCTCGCAGGTACTTGATCATCTCGTTTTGGTATGCGATATTGGACTTGGATCGAGGAGCAGCGGCGGCAATGTTCGAAGCGGCCATATGATCGTTGGGGTGAGAATCCGAGGCTGCGATATCCGCGGTTGGGAATGGGAAGCAGTTGGTGATTTGGAGGGTTCCGTTAATATCCATGCCCACGATGGATCCAGTCGCTGTAGTTGGGAATGTCGCAGAGCATGCCTTGACAATCTTCATAACCACCTATAAATCTCATTAGGCCATATCCCCTCCAAGACGAATAATTGAATCATACCAGCGCCTCAATCTGCACCGAGTTCAACGGAATTTCCTTCGCTGGAGCGTCCGCCATGATGAATGACTTGTCGATATCGGAGTATTTGGTATTCCGGTCGTAGGGCCCTCGATCGTCGACTCAACAGGCGTTGTGTGGTTGTCCTTGGTGGCGCGTTTTTCTGAGCTCGTCGTCGCAAGAGTTATCTGTGAATTTTGATGTGCGGAACTCGCGAATCTTGGCGGCGGGTTAGCGCGAAATTGATTTACCCCGCGAAATATTCTGTAGCCAACACTTTGAGGTACAAAGGTTCTATGTACAACATTCACTTTGGAGGAAGAGGAAGAGGCTGAGTTTTCTTAAAACTTCTGTTAGAGTATGACTCTGGGCTTTTTATATTGGTTTCTATATATATACGATCACGTGGTGTGACCGCCCTGGGCAGCTTATCTTCTTTGTGTGGAGATCAATCGAATTGTGTAGGTCAAGGACGATAAAGTAGAATGTGAGAAGCCAAAGAAACCCGGATTACGCATTGTAAATTGCAGTTCTCTAAAGCTCATGAGTATCATGGGTGCAGCAGTCCTTGCCATAGCTCAACTTTCTCATCCAAAGACAAGGGAGAAGAGATACCAATCTCCTGAATAGAAAGAACAAAAGCACCCTTGGCATTTTACTGAACATATGAAGCAGTTCAAGACCTAGAGATGGTTTCTCTTACTCTATGTTCAATTTTACCAATTTTGAGTTACGATATAGTAGAGGTCCAATTCTCTTGTAGGCTGTAAATGATCATATTGAGTAGGCTGTCGGTATCCCCAATTCTAAAGCACGCATTACATCTACGACTTCAGACATACGAAGCACCTCGCGAGAAGACAGAAATTGATAACCTATGTACCGAATTTGTTTTGCCTCTGGACTTGATAACATTCGAAGCCCATCGTTAGGCTTTCGAAAACGAGCGGTTATTGTCAAAAGTGGCCAATGTTGTTAGCGGGGTAAATACAGCTTAGCGAAGTAAATTTTCGAATCTCTTTCACCATTTTCCGGTTTCTAGAGAATTCAGAGAAGTATGAAAAATGCCCAGCGAGGCTATGTATAGCATTGATATCGTCCCAACATCCCCCGGGGACATTCCCATAAACCCATTGTTTACAAACGGTAAAATGATGCTTATCAGCTTCAACCGCTTCAACAATGCAGGGATCTTGCCACGGCGCTAAAGACTAGTGCGATCAAAAAGGCCCCTCCACAAAACTTCAGAGTTCCCCTCGAAGCTTCATCCTCCTCTTTTCCTCAATCCTCCCTCTCTCATCACAATTCGAAGATCTCATTCAGGTTTGTAAATTCCCATCTCTACCATCAAATCGACCTCCAAGTTAAACAAGCACTAATTTATTGCATTGTTAATAGATTCTTCAGAACACGCAAGTCTCTACCTACCTTACCCACCTCTCACCGCAACACCACAGACCATAACATACCAACATCATGTCTGCCCCAGCCTCCAAGTTCAAGGTCGCAGACCTCAGTCTTGCTGCCTTCGGTCGCAAGGAGATTGACCTCGCCGAGAATGAGATGCCTGGTTTGATGGCCACTCGTGAGAAGTACAATGCCGACCAACCGCTCAAGGGTGCTCGTATTGCTGGATGTCTGCATATGACCATTCAGACCGCCGTCTTGATCGAGACCCTTACTGCTCTTGGAGCTGAAGTTACTTGGTCTTCCTGCAACATCTTCTCCACTCGTACGCTGAATTCAAATTTCTTCGTTCATGTTAAACAATCGCTAATATTTCTTAGAGGACCACGCCGCCGCTGCCATCGCCGCTGCTGGTGTCCCAGTTTTCGCCTGGAAGGGAGAGACCGAGGAGGAATACGAGTGGTGCTTGGAGCAACAACTTGTTGCTTTCAAGGACGGCAAGTCATTGAACTTGATCCTCGATGACGGTGGAGATCTTACTGCTCTCGTTCACAAGAAGTACCCAGAGATGCTCAAGGGTTGCTACGGTGTCTCCGAGGAGACTACTACCGGTGTTCACCACTTGTACAAGATGTTGAAGAACAAGTCCCTCCTTGTCCCAGCCGTCAACGTCAACGACTCTGTCACCAAGTCCAAGTTCGATAACTTGTACGGTTGTCGCGAGTCTTTGATCGATGGTATTAAGCGTGCCACCGATGTTATGATCGCTGGTAAGATTGCTGTTGTTGCTGGTTTCGGTGATGTCGGAAAAGGATGCGCCATGGCTCTTCACGGAATGGGTGCCCGCGTTCTTGTCACTGAGGTTGACCCTATCAACGCTCTCCAAGCCGCTGTCTCGGGATACCAAGTTATCACCATGGAGAAGGCCGCCAGCGTTGGACAAATCTTCGTTACAACCACTGGATGCAGAGACATTTTGGTCGGAGAGCACTTCGAGAAGATGCCCAATGATGCTATCGTTTGCAGTAGGTTATTTTAATCCCAACTCCCTGTCAAAACTAACATAAACAGACATTGGCCACTTCGATATCGAGATTGACGTTGCTTGGTTGAAGAAGAACGCCGCCAGCGTCCAAAACATCAAGCCCCAAGTCGACCGCTACCTCATGAAGAACGGCCGCCACATCATCCTCCTTGCCGAGGGACGTCTCGTTAACTTGGGATGCGCCACTGGCCACTCATCGTTCGTCATGTCCTGCTCCTTCACCAACCAAGTCCTTGCCCAGATCTTGTTGTTCAAGTCTGAGGATGAGGCTTTTGGAAAGAAGTACGTCGAGTTCGGCAAGACTCAAAAGCTTGCTGTCGGCGTTTATGTCTTGCCAAAGATCTTGGACGAGACTGTTGCCAAACTCCACTTGGACCACGTCAATGCCGAGCTCTCCAAGTTGACCCCAGTCCAAGCTGAGTACCTTGGTCTTGAGGTTGAGGGACCATACAAGCCTGAGATGTAAGCATCCCCACCCTAATTTTCGAAATTTTTGCTAATTTGTTCTAGGTACCGTTACTAGACTTCTGTTTCATTCTGGTTTATGGGTTTCTTTTGTACAGGCGATAGTGGGACGAAACTTTCAACACGATTAATGATGGTATGATCTGGGGAAAAAGCATTTGTCCTTCAACGGCATTTACAAGGTCTTCACGGGAAAAGTTTCAACAATGGGTTTGATTCACAGCATGGCGTTTACTTGGCTCTTCAACCACGGTCAAGTAGAAAGTCGGTCTTTTTGCTTAGACCACAGGACATACATTTATGTCTTAGAATTCAGAAGCTGATTTATCGGCATCGAAGTACACCTATATATTTCCCTAAAAGGTGACTAGCCAATGTTCTTGGCTTTTATGGTGACATTCGAACAAGGAGTGCTAGGATTAGGTCCGAATTCGTCCCGGCTATGGTCATGGCATGCCGTACGTGTATCGCAGAGCAGCGTTGCACCGGGAGACATGTTGTTATGGCGAAATTGGGACTCCTACTCAGTTGCCTCCTTTCATCCTAGGAACAGATCGAAGATGCTACCAATCAAAAGGAAAGTTAACCGACAAAATCAATGGCTTTCGTGCCTCAATACTTCTCCCCAAGATTTTGCGTCGGCCTTCGCTTTGTATCTCTGGGTTTCGGGCACCGAATCCAGGTCCGAAGTTATCAGGCTCCCCAGGCTCCCATGGTTGATGATAAATCCGCCGAATCCCACCAACTGTACGAAATGTACGAAAGGTGATCACTTTGTGCAACATTGTTTTCCGTTCGACATCCTTTACGGGCGTACGATATCATTGGGTGCCTGTGCGAACGGGACGATCCAGTGTAGTACTAAGACGCTATTAGGAGAGATTAAATCCGCTATGTCCTTTCATGCCCTCTGCCGTACACGTTTGCATCACAATTTGAGGTTGGAAAGGGGCATAGTTACTCCGATTCTGTTTCGACCTCGGTTTCGTTTGGAATGCTTCAACCTGATTTCAAAGCTTCGACGAAGCGGGTGACTTTGCCAATTGTGGGTAGCTTCTCTCGTCCTTTCCTGTTTGGTGCGAGACTGTGTATAAATATATAATCCTCCTTTGACCTCATACGTAACAATCCGATTTCCTTTGACTACCTCAGGCATTCAACAAAACAACATTGAAAATAAAATGGCAACTCAGACAGCTCTCGCTCTCACTGAGATCACAAAACCTCTCACAAAAATCACCATCCCAATTCCTGGGCCCAAGGAACATGAGCTACTCATCAAGATCTCAGTCGCTGGTTGTAAGCAAGCCTCACAAACATTAGCCAGCAATCTCTAAGAACTAATGGCAGTGACACCGCTGGACCAAAAGCTCCGCGATTTCAATGTCTTCAACGTCGGCAGCAATCTCCCAGCCATTTTAGCCTTCGATCTCGTCGGCAAAGTTGTAAGAGCCGGTCCCAATACATCAGCCTTCCCAATCGGCTCCAAAATCTTCTCCCAGGCTTTGTTCAGCATCGCCAATAATCTATCCGGAGGACTCCAAGAATATACCCTTGTAGACGAACGATTGTCCGCACTCGTTCCGAAAAACATCTCTGATGCCGACGCGGCGGTCTTTCCCATCAATGCCTTCACTTCCGCCACCGCGCTTTTCGCCAGCAACGGAGCCAATGCGGGCTTTGGTTTTCCATTTCCTGGAACACCCGAGTCAAAGACCTTCGATTACAAGTCCATCGCGCTAGTGATCGTCGGCGGAGGAACTGCCTGCGGAAAGTTTGCTGTTCAGTTCGCTCGGATTGCTGGTATTGGAACGATCATCGTTACAGCTTCCTTGAGTTCTGAGAAGGAGTTGAGGGATTACGGTGCAACACACTTCCTTGACCGGAAAGCGTCTGACCTCGTTGCCCAAGTTAGAGCACTTGTTGGAGATGATTTGGTGTACGTCTACGACACATTCAATAGAGGCGATCACACATTCAGCGTCTCCTTGCTTTCAAACGCAAAGAGAGGAACTTTGCTTCATCTCGTTCCTGGAAAGGCGGACGAAGATGTTGCGGCACAGAAGAAAGCAGGGTTCGATGAGAGGATGCTGAGTGGATCGTCAACAAACCATCCAGATCTTGCTGTGTTGTTTTGGAAGGTCTTCCCGGAGTGGGTTGAGAAAGGGGAGATCAAGTTATTGCAGTACAACATCATCGAGGGGTTGGATGCGGATAAGGTGAATGCCGCTTTGGACGGATATCGGGATGGGAAGTTTGATAGATGGCATGTCCGTATGTGAATGCTTCTGGAAAGATCATTGCATTGCATGGTATGGTGAGAGATGATATACATCAGAAGCGGCAATAGCGTAAGTCATTGAGTGAAGCTAGAAATCGTGCTCTCATGGTCCAAATTCTAAAGTTGCAAAGTCATTTATGCTATGAAGTGAGATTGGAGACCTGATTGGATGTGCTTGGAATTCCCAGCGACTTCGAAATGGCATGACAAACAGCTGAGGCAAAGCTTTAAGCTAATTCGAGTGGCATCGCTAGACTTCGACTTCCACAAAATTGGCATCGCACTTAATGCAGCTCCTAAATAAGGTGCCTTAGTGCCATATCGGACTTCTAACACGTGACGGTTCCAATGCATCGAGCTTACTCACGAAAGACATCACCCGGGATTGTCTCTATCTTGCGTTCCATTTGGTCCATCGAACTCCTCCAAGTCAAGCTCGAGATAATTCTCAAATACAGCTCGTAAATAGCACCATGTCCGCTCCAGTATACCTCGTGTCAGCAGACGGCGAAACACAGAGAGCGAAAGATGTGACGTCTAAGGTCGTCAAGGTACAGTTATACACTGAACGAAAGGGGTTGAGGCAATTTCAGCTGACTTTCTTAGGCTTTGGAGAAGGAATATAACCTCGTCCATGTTGCGAACTGTGAGAGTATGTCCTATATTCCTAGACTCGCGAGGTCGTCATGAAATCTAAACACCACCACAGGCATCGCAACAGTCAAGCACGTCCTCAAATCTCTAGTCACCCCTCCACGTCTTCTGGTATGTACACGAGTACAGTACATCCCATCCTCTCTATTTTCAACTCTCGCAGTATCGCTAAACTACTGCTGAGGATAGGTCGTCTCGGGGTCGTTTTTCGATGAGGAGACGGAGGAGATCAGAGAGCTTGCGAAGAGAGCCGTGACGGGTATTCGCGTGATTGCTATCCCGAACGATCTTAGGGACTTGGACCGGGAGGGGGGCGATAAGGAGTTGGTGGAGTATTTGCAGGAGCAGGTTGAGAATTCGGGGGTCCCGACGAGGAGGTAGATTGGTATATGTGAAATTGAATGGAATAATAAAATTGGGTTTGGGATTTGGAAAGGGATGGAATTGTTGCGATGACAGGTTGGTAGTTCATAAATAGCAAGACTGGAAAAGAAGAATACTCGGCAAGGCTGTTTATACTTGTTGTGGTCCTTCTGGAAGCTGGTGGTGAGGTAGAAGCAGTGACGAGAAATGCAAATACGACTCAAACAAAGATACAAACAATTCAAACTATAGTTCCATCGTCATGGCACTAACTATGGCAGTAAACATATAGGTACTAAATCACACATCCTCCTTTTCGTCATTGTGAAATCTCAAGTGATGAGGTATCATTGAAAGTACGAACTTCGTGCACTTGCTTTGAAGTTCAATTCAACAATGTGAACTGCAATCACAAGCTCTGCAAGATACCCGGAAAAAACCGTACTTCTTGACAGCTTGAAGAAATCTATGAACGAACAACGAGACGCGAACGACGAGAAAAGGTAGCAAACATTGGAAAATGGGGCCAATCACGTGTTAGATGTGTTTGAGCTGTTTGCTTCGGCTTTCATGGGGAATACGAGGCTGGCTGCTGGATATATCGCGAGGCTTCAACTGGCTAGATAACTTCTCATTTCCTCCACGAGAACGCATCTCCCGACCCGGACGAAGCGCTCTCAAACAACACAATGGCTGGCCTCAGCAATAGCCACCCGTTGGTATGGATCGATTGTGAGGTTTGTCCACTAAGCCACTACCAACTCCATGCGGTTCGCTGACTTGCTCTCGCAGATGACCGGGCTGGATGTTGACAACGACGTTATTATCGAAATCTTCTGCATAATTACAAATGGAAATCTGGAAGTAATTGACGAGAAGGGATGGGGAGCGGTTATCCACCAATCCAAGGAGACCATGGACAAAATGGTACAGCCATCTGCTCCTCGTTTCCTGGCCACCACTAAGCAACACAGGATGAATGGTGTACACGGACACATGGGGAGAACGGCCTTACGGCAGCAGTCCTCGCATCGAAAACAACTCCCGAACAAGCAGCCACCGAACTTCTCGAATACATCAAGAAAATCGTCCCGGAGCCCAAGCGGGCACTTCTAGCTGGAAACTCAATCCATGCAGACAAGGCCTTTCTCCGACAGGAACCTTATAAGAAAGTCATCGACCACCTCCAATATAGACTATTCGACGTTAGCACTATGAAGGAAGCATTGAAACGATGGGGTTCCCTGGATACTCTCTTGGGGGTTCCGAAGAAGAAGAATACCCATACTGCCAAAGACGACATCCTCGAGAGCATTGTGGAAGCTAGATATTACAAAGAGGTCATATTCCAAGGCAAGAAGTAAGATGGGGGTCGTGAAGAGCAGCACAACTAGGGAAATGACCTAGCGGATGTCTCAAGCCACCAAGAGCACTTGCAGAACTCGCAGACAAAAAGGCTCTCCAGATTGGATTGGGAGGTTTCAATTGGAAATTGGCAGTGAAGTCACAGGTTTCCCTACATCCTTCAAGGCAAGGGAAAACCCCTCAGATGACATCTCTCCTCTACTCTCTCCCGGCCTCGGCTATTCCATAGAGTACAATTGCTGGTATACAGCCAGAAAATACCTAGCAATTGTTCACCCACACTCAATATTATTCTCGTCCAAATAGTCGTTTTATTTCTCTGTACCTATTATTGATTGGTGGCTGGAATGGGAAGGACCCCTGCCACACTTGGCTGTTCGGATTGGCTCAGTGACGTTTGTTGAACGCCCCCACGAGCTGATCGCTCGCCGCCTTCTTTTATTGAACGCCAGAGACATTTCCTTCGCTGTTTTCTACGCAGCAACCTCCTCTTCTTCAAATAACCTCTCAAATCATCCTCAATTCTCATCTGCAAACAATACCAACAGTCATCATGAGTGTGCAAGAAGTCAGCTTCAAGTCCTTCACGGATCAGAAGCCTGGAACGTAAGAAACAACCCCGCTATCTACCCATACCCCGCCTCATAGCTAACAGCTGAGCAGATCAGGCCTGCGCAAAAAGGTCGTCGTCTTCCAACAACCTCACTATAGCGAATCTTTCGTTACCAGCATTCTGCTATCCATCCCAGAAGGTGTCGAGGGCAGCTTTTTGGTAATCGGTGGTGATGGACGATACTGGAACCCTGAGGTGGTGCAATTGATTGCAAAAATCGGAGCTGCATATGGCGTGAAGAAGCTTCTGATCGGCCAAGGCGGTATCTTGAGTACACCTGCTGCCAGTCATATCATCCGCAAGCGCAAGGCTACTGGTGGTATCCTCTTGACTGCCAGTCACAATGCTGGAGGTGAGCTAGTTCCAGCTAGACGTGGAAGCTCTGCTAATGCGCCAACTAGGTCCTAAGAATGATTTCGGTATCAAATACAACCTTGCGAACGGTGGACCAGCTCCCGAATCTGTCACCAACAAGATCTTCACAACTTCGAAGACGCTATCTTCCTACAAGATCGCAGATATCCCAGATGTTGACATCGACACGATTGGCACCAAGACATACGGATCATTGGAGGTGGAGATCATTGATTCTTGCACGGATTATACCGAGATGTTGAAGGATATCTTTGATTTCCCCTTGATCAAGAAATTCTTTGAATCACACACCGACTTCAAGGTTCTCTTCGATGCGCTTAGTGGTGTTACTGGTCCATACGGAAAGGCAATCTTTGAGCAAGAATTTGGCCTATCCAGTGCTAGCACCCAAAACTGCATCCCGTCACCAGATTTCAACGGCGGTCACCCAGATCCTAACCTTACCTATGCTCACTCGCTGGTCGAGGCTGTGGACAAGGGAAAGATTCACTTCGGAGCTGCTAGTGATGGAGATGGAGACCGTAACATGATCTACGGTGCCAATGCATTTGTCTCTCCCGGAGACAGTCTGGCCATCATTGCTCACCATGCTCAACTTATCCCATACTTCAAGAAGCAGGGTGTCTACGGCTTGGCCCGCAGTATGCCAACATCTGGTGCCGTCGATCTTGTTGCCAAGGCTCAAGGCTTGAACTGCTACGAGGTCCCCACTGGCTGGAAATTCTTCTGCGCACTTTTCGATGCTGACAAGCTCTCCATCTGTGGTGAAGAGTCTTTCGGTACTGGCAGCAACCATATCCGTGAGAAGGATGGCTTGTGGGCCGTTGTTGCCTGGTTGAACATCATTGCTGGGATTGGGGAGGCGAACCCAGAGATTACTCCAAGCATTTCGAAGATCCAGCATGATTTCTGGACCATCTATGGCCGTACATTCTTCACTAGATACGACTACGAGAATGTCAGCAGTGAGGGTGCCGCCCAGGTAGTCAAGGATTTGACCGTCAAGATTGAGGACAAGTCATTCATCGGCTCGAAGATTGGTAGTATGTGTCTCCTCTCCATTTCGAAATTCTTGCTAACATATTACAGATCGCACAGTTGCTGATGCTGGTGACTTCTCCTATACCGATCTTGATGGCAGTGTCTCTCCAAACCAAGGTCTGTACGTCAAGTTCTCCGATGGATCTCGCATTGTTGTTCGACTTTCGGGAACTGGCAGCTCGGGTGCTACAATCCGCTTGTACATCGAGAAGCACACCAGTGACTCCAAGACGTACGGCATGGATGCTCAGGACTTCTTAAAGCCTGATATCCAGTTCTCTACGGACTTGCTGAAGTTCCAAGAGCACATTGGACGAACTGAGCCAGATGTCAAGACATAAATACCACCAGGTATGGTTAGCAATGAAGGTAGTTTTGGAGGGTAATGGGATGAAGAAAATGATATGATGAAACGAGAACATGGTTATGAATGTTTATACCTCGCCTAAAATACATAAGCGTTGATTGAATGTGGCCCTTACACAAAGTGCTGGAGTATGGACGTGAATTTTGCTGGTAGTTTTCGAGTTCCTCTCAACTGTGCTGTCTACAATCCGATCCAGACAAATCTAGTATTCTTGTGATTACCATGATGTTGGTTCATGAATTCCATCGAAGATGGAGATATGTCGGCTTCGTTGCCAGCCCCGGCCTTTTGTCAGAATCGGCCACTGATGCGCAGGTCAAACCCACAAGCCTTAGCACTATCCATATGGCCTTCATTCAATCTATGAGTTGATAACTCACTTCCGCGGGGATACTATTTCAAAGCGATTTTCAATCGCTCTGACATACTCAGAATGCGACTGACTACTTTATTGATGCGGTGTTCCGAACCAGCCCCCTTTCGCTACTCGGCTAATTTTAACATTGAAAATTGCACATCCTCGCCATTCCCCCAAAATGAGAAGAGACAAAATTTGGCAAAGTACTGCCCAGGTCATGCGGCCACACTCAAATCGAATCAAACATCTAAAATCAAAGTCTTGAAGTCTAGCAATCTCAATCACAGGGCGTGGCTCCGAGTGGGGCATTCTCGATACGGGATAAAAATAAAAAAACAAAGAGCAACCCAACCAGTCGGACACGCACATCGGCTGCCTGCAACCCGGTTTAGCGAAAGCAATCAGTATGTCGTTCAGGTAACGAAATAAGCAAATTTATGTTGGACAAAACTGGGATTCGCTACCCTTGGGTTTCTCGAACCCCCAGACCGGGAAAACGATTAGCAACCTACTCACGGCCTGGTGAATAGAGTTTTGCCGTTTTATCTTTCGTTTTAATTTTCGCTTCATTTTTTGTACTTGTTAGAGATGCTTGTTCCCCTCTTGTAGGAGGAGTTAATTCATCGTTGGCGTTTTGGTGAGAATTTTCCTGTTGCTGTTTTTTTTTGTCTTTTGCCGATGTTTACTGAATTTCTTCTTGCTTAGGATTCTGAAAGTTGAGGTCAAAATCACCCACATGGCATGCTTGGCGGCTCCGAAGAGCATTGATGGGGCTGTTGTCATCAAAAAATTTTAAATTTAAATTCATGTACTGCGAATTTCTTTAAATATTCGGTTGAATGCTGGCCTCTTTATTGTACACCCTCTATCCAGAAGTCCCAGTATCTGATGTTCAAGCTCCCACCCAGAACATAATTCCACATCATGATTATTCCCACTAATTTCCCCTCATGCGCCATACGGAGCCATCAATTGGTTATTCTCGACTCCACAAGGAAACTCATTCTCTCCAAGATGCGTCGTGTGAGCCCATGGCTTCAGCGCATTCTCCTTGCGAATCGTCTTCGCAAAGCAAGAGCTCCACTTCAATCTCGGAAACTCCGCCACCACGTTCTTGATGGTGTCCTCGTGGACCAGCGACGGGTTGATCCCCATGTTGTCGAAAATCGTCGCCAGCTGGATTAGCCCTCCTAGTCTGGTGAGCGTGCCTGTGTCACCTAAATCTTGATGTCTGATGACTGCCTCGGCGACATTCTCAGCTTGCTCGATGGGTGCGGAATGTTGCTTTAGAAGATCTAAAACAATCAGACCGCCGTAGAATTCGAATGACATTAACGTGGCGGTGATGTTCTTGTCTGTTGTCCCGATGTCATGGAGGAGGCACGTGAGGAAATACGTTTCGTTGAATGAAGGAGTTGACCACGCCGGGAATGCTTGGGTGAGAATCGCTTGTCCTATTTCCTTATTTTAGAGAGCGGGGCTTTGAGAAGTTCGGGGAGGTTACCATAGTAGAAAACCCGCATGCTGTGGTTATATGTCTCAGTAGCTAGATCTTTTTTGGCGTACTCGTGGACTGCCTTTGCCAGAGGTGAATCCGGAAGCGATATGGACGACACTGAGATTGGCTTTGCTGGCCCTGAAGATGCTTGGGATTGTTCGAGAAGTGTAGAGAGCTTGCGTGGTACAGCTGTCCAACCGAACTTTTCAATTGCGGGGTTGCTCATCGCGATTAGCTGTGGGTGTTTGAATGAAATGGGAGTGGTGAAGTCGAACAGCTTATAGGCGCTTAGTTTGGTCGTCAAGAAATCGAATGAGATGATCCATATCGAATATATGAACGAGAAACCAAACGCCGATACACTCCAAACCCCGGGCCAGATCGTTCTGTTTGGTAATTTTCATTTGGTAATTTTCAATCATATGCCTGGTTGATGATGACTATTCCGCAGCCGTCATCACATACGTATGGTTTGACCATCTCCACGGCGGGGTAGCAACGCCATATCCAATCGATGTCATCAGTCAGCAGCGAAACGAGTCTGCGGTCTGCTTACTAGACTGACATTTCTCCAAAATAGGGTAACAGCTCGCTCCAAAGACTATTGATTGCACTTTTTAGAGTGAAAGATAAAATCTTGTCAGCATATTGTTTATTTCTGAGCCATATGACAGACTACTAACCGCTGATGTCTGGATTCTGCATTCTACGGCCAACTTGACATTCATCAAGCAAGAAAGACTTTCGTACCCCATGTCAACGTCAACGAAAGTTCAGTACTACTACATTTCATGAAGAGGAATTGTCTTGCCGCATCAACTGAAGTCATTGGACTGAAGCCATCAAGCCTCGCCAGGCATAAAGGCAGGCAAATGGAGTAAGCGAACCCATTCCCAGCTGGAGATCTGGCCCAACAAAATTCTAGTCTGTCAAGTCCTGTATTCGGCTCCTGTCTTTGATAGTGGTCTTCAATTCTCAAGCTTGTTTTATAGCCTTCAGAATGCGGGGGGTCGTATCTTCGTCCAGGAGGTCAAGGAACCGTTCTATATATAATTTATCAGCTCTATACATCATTAGCATTGTTTCAACATACTGCAGCCCAACCACCTCTCCCCCGCAACCTGCAAGAACCCCCTTAGAATCCTAAGTTTTTTCAAATTCTCTTCTGCTGAGTCACCCTCCATCAACAATCTCTCCGTAACCAGGGATGCGGCCTTGTAGACCAAAAACATGGTGAAAGGTGGCAGAAGGTTGAAGTCAAGCTGGGTACCTGCTGTGAAAGGTTCGACTACACTCGTTATGGAAGACAGCATTGAAACCAGGGACTCGGTGGCAATTTGGTTAACATTCTCGATTGAGCTAGCACTGGGGGGCATTTTGCTGCCGCTTTCGAACGCTAGAAGAAGGGCTCTATCATCCAAATCAGCTTCGATGCACACAGATAATATAGAAACCTTGTGGTCGCCTACGTGTTGCAGAATGTTAGTCCCACTGTATACAGAGGAATGCCATCTCCTGTTTCATCGAGCAAAATTGTCTGGAGGTTACTCAAAGTTTGAACGGTCAGGCTTATTTCTTCTATGTTGAAGGCCAGCTCGGCCGTGGGACTATTCAAGGCAGTGTACACCTTGTCGAGGAGATAAGAAGCTTCGGGAAATCGAGCAACAGTAGACACTAATCCAGCTTGACCTGTACGACGCCATTGCGTCATGCACATCGTGGGTTTGGTGAGACTGTTATAAGACTCAGATCGTGGGCCGGCAAAAGGCTGCTGGTACGGTCCGGACTCAATGGCTACATATCTAGAAGTCCATGGTCAGGCGAAAGTTATGCTTAAATAAAATTCCACCCAGGATAACCTACCTTTCCAAGACCTGGATTCCACACCAAGTCGATTCCATCTCATCTTGCTTGGCTCTGTCATGTCCAAAGCCAATTGGTGAAACATCTATATCTGGATATATTTGAAGAGCCTCCATGGCTCGGACTGTGGCTCCAATCGAGATATAAGCCGCAGGATACAAGCCATGTGAAATCTCGAAGAGGGTTACTAGGATTCTACATTGGATGACCAGAATAGAGTTGATACCAAGTGCTTCAGTTGAAGCCAATGTGGTCTTCGTATATAAATATAATGATTGGAAATCAGAAGCGTCGGTATGAGTCTGTGATGAGCTGGGGGGTTGGGTGGAGAGAAGCCTGATTGACAAGCAGAGCAACACAATATCCAGAGGAGCTTCTTCCCAGGTTCCCGTATGTGGACTGCGTAGCCTAGGAATCGACACAACAGGGAACCATGGCTCGATGGCCCTGCTGTAGACGGAGACAATAATTTCGAGTGAAGAAGAGCCAAGTTTGGAGATGATGGAGGCTCTAAGGCGACTTGGCGTAAACGCTTGAGAAGAAACAGGTTCAGACCCAGCAGGCGAGGAAGCAGGCGGACTCAGAAGCGACTCATCGGGCAGATCGTACCGGCATTCCTGTCGGAGTCTATATAACCTCTCTTAATCAGCATTGCTAAACATCTCACAGCCACAATACTATTCGCATCTGCTCTTCTCGTACCTAGAACAGTTTCCACAGGTTGGAAGGGCTTTATCACATCGTCTTTTCTGTGTACTGCATCGTGCGCAAGCCTTCCTGGGAACATATCTGCGGTGCCTCGTGTCTTTGTCCATCCCTGTCTCCATCGCTTTCTGGTAAGTGTTCTTGAACAGTATGCGGGGGCGGTGAAATTCCGGTGGTGGTGGTGGTGTTGAGGAAGGTTGGAGAGCGGTGACCGACGGGCGGGATGAAGCTTACAGTAGCGGGCACGGATGCGGAAAACGTGGTGGTAGCTATTCGGGTCGTCCGGGTGTGTGGGTGTGTGAGTCCCTCTAATTCGTTGCGATATATTTATTAACTACACTGATATGTCTCCTCACTATAGAGTTTCGTCTAACTTCGGAATGGACTTGTACAGTACACTTCCGCTTCCGGGGGTAAAAAGGCCCCTTTTCAGCCACTGGTGCAGAAGCTGCAGTTCTACATGGTTGTTTCGTCTACGCAGCTTGGGATGTCAATAAAGTGTTATCTGGTGAGGTCAAAACGTCGGTCGAGAGTGACCCGAATTTCCTCACTCTTAGTTTTGTTGGAGTTTAAAGTTGAAGTGAACTGTCACACTGTCGATCTCATAGACTCCGGGTACTAGTAACTTTCGCTTGTGC
Organism: Cadophora sp. M221; assembly: GCA_017366145.1. Lineage (NCBI taxonomy): Eukaryota > Fungi > Ascomycota > Leotiomycetes > Helotiales > Ploettnerulaceae > Cadophora > Cadophora sp. M221. The sequence continues at coordinate 15,943 of JAFJYG010000089.1, read as the reverse complement.
AAATTTTACAGTAACAGAGAAACTTTCAATCTGATTGTGGCAAAGTATGATTTGAATTTGAAACTCTGCTGACACTCAAACAGGTCCACGGTGCCTGTGATAGTACAATATAATTACGCACCTCTAATACTCGGCCTTTTATCCGCTTGTGGCAAATGTAGTCGCTAGAAAATGGTATACTCCTGTGGTGAAATACTTGATGCTCTCTTAGAAGAACAAATACTGGCATGATTCGAATTTTAGAAACCCCTGGGTTCAAGGTACACATCTCAAGCCCGATATCCATCCATGTCAATGTCAAATATCGTCCCAGACACCCGAATAGAAGTTACAAGGTGCAGAAGAGGCGTTCTTCGCTAAAACCTCCTGTCATACCCTAGTAATTTTAGTGCCACGGAGAAAGCGAGTAAGCGTTGGTGTGGCTTTGAGTATAGTTTTCGAAGCCAGCATTCAGGGGGGGGTGTTTTTCAATGCATGCGGGTGTGTCTAAGCGAGCCCGCACACTTCCCGCACTTTTCCCGCAGCTCTCCGCTCTTGGGGAACCTTCACTTTTCGGCCGGTTACCTACGTCGATCAAATAAACATCCGAATGAGATTTATTGTACAAAGTTTATTGATGTCAGCTATTAGCATGGGATATCGCTTTCCTTTGACTTTATATAGCGCTGCATCCCCTTCATCCAGACGGCATCCCACTCGTCTCATACTTTCATTTTCAGTTCTCACGCTCCACAGATCAACGTAAAGACAAGCTCGAAGGAAGAGAGTCATCACAAACCACGTTTATTGTATAGGTTATCAAAACGGAACAAACTTGGGGTATCCATAGAGACACTACGTGCACCAATATCACCATGTCGACATCATGGGACCCGTTGACAGACATGCCTGACCTTCGAGGGAAAGTTGCTGTTGTAACTGGAGGCTCGTAAGTCCGAGATTTAGTCTAAAGAACGGATAATAAAGCTCTACATTACTTACTAATGAGCCCCATCTTCTAGGTCCGGGTTAGGCTTTGCAATGGTCAGGTTCCTTGCGTTACGTGGAGCAAAGGTGTACTTTACGACAAGGTCTGAAACAACAGCTGAGAAGACACTGATTGCTCTTCGAGCACGAAGCGCGGAATTGAGCCAAGCGAATATCAACTGGCTGCTATTGGACATGACAGATCTCAAAAGTATCACAGCCGCAGCCGACCAGTTGAAGAGAAAGGAAACCGGAATACACATCCTGAGTAAGCTTTGTGTCTTCGAAGTCTTCTATCGTCCATCTCTAACGGTCTAACTAACCAGTCAACAACGCTGGTACTGCAACATACTCTACTGACCTGATTCGTCATGGTTGGGAACCCCTCATGGCCGTGCAGTTGGTGCTCCTTTAAAATGCAACCTGGAACCGTGCTGATGGATTTAGTTACATTGGCCCTTTTGTGTTTACCAATCAAGTACTACCTCTTCTCAAAAACAGCCTGGCCGAGAAGGGGTCTGATATCAGAATTATCACTCTTGTCTCCGCAGCCCATAAGGTTTTGCTACCCAGCAACTTCAAATTTAAATTCGACTTCCCTGACGCTCTGGCCAAGCCAATTCACTCATATCCCTGGCTATGGCAGAGGTTTGGCAAATTCTTCTTCGGTTCCGACTTGATTCGATACGCTGTCTCCAAAGCTGCTGCTGCGATATTTGCCCAAGAACTGCAGCGACGGCTTGATGAACAAGGTCTTCCAATCCTATCGGTCTCGGTGCATCCAGGAGAAGTTGCCACCGAAACCTTCTTTGACTGCAATTATGCATTGATGAGGGGCATAGCTCGGATTTCCTTTCTGACCTCCGATCAAGGTGCTGTCTCCCCACTATTCGCTGCCACTGCGCTGGAGGTTCGAAGAGATTTTGAGAAATACAAGGGGAAATTTATATTACCAATTGGGGAGGTCTCGGACCCGAATCCAGTTGCCAGGGACGATGGACAGGTGAGAGGGTTGTGGGAGACTACCACCAGTGAGGTAAATAAGCAACTGTTTGCTGATGGTCTCCCTCCTTTGCAGGCTTGGTGAGAGTCTTGAAGTCACTTTTAATGGATCTCAATACGGATCATATGTGTAAATTATATTAGCCCACTAGATTACAGTGCTTCAAAGTTGTCGGATTTCCTAAGATCTTGGGTGTTCTTAGCTTTGAGAGAGCGGTTACAATTTGGCTCAATGGTATTGGTGTTTTATTTGCTAGTCTCAACTGGAACTTTGAGTTGTAGAAGGGATTTTATCCTCATAGTGGGGGGCAGCTCAGGATACCGTGATATGGTCGTGTTTGAGACCTCTACTACCACCAGTACGTTTAAACGATTTTGAGGAACATCCTAGAGATATGAGAGGATAATCTGAATATCTGTACTATATTGTGGTGGGACTTCGCGTAAAGGGCGAAATTCACAATGGGCTGTCCGTGTCAATCGCAGGGCGTGGGTGGGACATACAGTAAGCCATGCTCCTCCATCTCTTTTCACACTTAAAGCTTTCGAGTAGGAGGAATTTTTGAGGTATTCATCAATCCCTCTGTCAATTCATTAATTGATTTCTGCATTCTGGTCAGTTTGGTGCTCCCTGGTTTTACAGCCTGCATCATGCCTTCCGAGCAGTCGCAAGGACAACATGCTAACAAGCACGGCTAAAAGATAGTACAGTAGAGTCCGGCTCTTGAAATCAGTGCTCGCATCCAAGAGAAAATTCCGTTATGCATGCCAAACTCTCCATCCCCACAGTGCTCTCCAACATCACGGAACACTACTCGCCTAATCTCGTCGCAACCGTCAACAAAGAATACGATATCAAAGTCGCCCGAACGAAAGGCGGCTTCATCTGGCACTCACATCCGGATACAGACGAGTTCTTTTATGTCCTCAGTGGATCTCTGACGATCGAAATTGAAGGGAGATCTGGCAGAGAGGATGTGATGCTTGGCCAAGGAGAGACTTTTGTCGTCCCAAAGGGTGTCCGTCATCGACCGGTGGGGAATGCGGAGATCATGTTGATCGAGAAGGTTGGCGTCGTTAATACTGGAGATGCAGGAGTGTCTGAATTCACGAAGGAGGTCAAGGATGCGAGAGCCGTTTAGCCTAGTGTTGATTTGTTCACAGCGGAAGTCTATGGATGCGACCTGGTAGATTCCACAAGAAAATAGTTGCCGAGAGCCCTACTTCAAAATCCAGTTGGAGGAACGGCATGACAAAAAATTTGGCACACATGTCAAATTTCACAGAAATTTTTCATGGCATTCGTAGTCTTCGAAACGAGTAGTCTTTCATTTATTTCTCTCTCCAGTGTGGTGCTTAATTTAGCAACTTTCCTTCTCCAGGAACTTTCCAACGGCCTTAGCGATATATTTGTGAATGGGCCAGGTGATGTGTCCAGAGTTGTACCAGAAATAATCCTCAATCGGCAAGCATCCATACGAAGCATAATTCGTGTCGATATCTGGTGCATTGTACCTCGGACAGTACGAAGTCGTATTCTTGATGCCATACTTCGAGGGGTTGTCAAGAATGCCAGAAAGGAATGAGTAAGTGTCGAAGACCATTGCTTTGGCGCCTGGATGCGATGCGGCAAATGTGGTTGCGGCAGCGGAGATTGCATTGTTGTATTGGTGGACCATAGTACTACTTGGAAGTGGGTTGGAACTGACTTGATTGCCAGGCTGGTACCTGTTAGCTCTAGTATTATGGATGGCTGAAAATGGATAAGCCAAAACCTACTGTTCTTTCCAAGGGGGGTAGGTTCATGAACAAGAAGTTCCGATATCCGGCCTCGTATATCGTCTCCATGGACTTGAACTCAGCTTCCATGATCTTGCCATAGAAAGAAGGGAAGTCTGTAGCGTTATTACGGGGAAAGGTGTATTTTGCAGAGTCATTGATGTCATTGATTCCAATGAAAATAGCGACGAGTGCCTTGGAGACCTTGACTGGAAGTACTGGCTTGGCATAAGTCGCCCATTGTACGATCTGTTCCTCGAAGGAGACGGTATAGTTGTGATGAAGGGGGGTACTAGAGATAATGATAAATGCCTGCTATCATTTGAGATCAAAATTTTGGGTCTTACTATGTTGTTGAGACATCGGATCCCGCGAATGCGAAGTCCCAGAGTTGTGTCTTGCATTTCGATGGCAAGCCCGAGAAACACCCTGTGAGATATTCGACCCAATTTGGCCCGCCAGCTGATGTGCCAATCTTTGCCGATAATCAGTTATGTATCAGCCAGAATTATGATCGATACTCACCTGGTTCTGGACAATCTTGTTTGTCAAGAGAGTTTCTGGGGTAAATGCATAGTTCTGGGCATCTCCAATGAAGGAGTAGTTTTGACGTCCAGCTGTCCCTTGGACGTAGGTATAAGAGTCACCAAAAGCAAGACTAATTGTTTCAGTGATATCCACGGAGCTGGAGTATATTTTACTAACAGAAAATTGACATTGTCCCAATTGAAAGATGGGGATGGAGGTCTTGGCGAAGCCTCGCTAAACCCCAACCAACAACAAAAAGCGGTCCCTAATATGAGTTTCATGGTTGAGCGATGAGATGTCAACCACCGATTCGAAAGGTCATGGGAATTTTACAAAATTAACCCAAGCCCTCCTGGATCTTTTCAATTTATCTTGTTTAGCGACATCGTCATTTCCTGAAGTGCGGGGTAAAGCAGCCCGAGCGGGGGCAATTCTTCCGTTGGCGGGAGATCTCTAGGATGCTGTTCTACCCCGCAAAAGTCTGTTTTGATGAGACAATAATTTAAGCCCAGGTCAATCAAGCCGTTATAGTGGGTCGTGATCCATGCCAATACATTATCTAAACGCCGAATGATATTTTCCATCCATCCGAACCTCGGGGGTATGGCAGTCGGAAATTTCCAATACCAAGCTACTATGTGTCAACTGAAACCCCAACTGACATTGATAGAAACAAAACTATGGAGACTAACAGTGCCAAAACAGTTCAAACAGACCGATGGCGTTTACTTCGCTAAGCCTCTCGCTATTCCTGTTATTCCTTTGGTTTGTGTGGGACGTGTTTTCTTCTCGCTAAATTTCAGGGGTAAAAACAAAAGACGTGCATTCGCTGGTGGTTTCTTACTTCAAATTGCCGAACAGTAGTGAATGGAGAGCGCGCTTTTATACTTGTGTTTTGAATGGACGTAATCAATGGAAAGTTATTTTGTGAGTTTCCGTCGAATCTCAGACGCAACTGAAGTAGTCAACGTGGAAGGATAAGAACGAAGGGGAATAGGCCAGGTAAAGGACTCTCGCTTATTGTGTTTTTCCACTCGCGTGCGCAAATAGATCGGATGGCAGAGCCGTGGCACCGGTGCAATTGTCGCGTTTGTGTCTTGTTCTTGTTCTTTCGCCTTCACTTGAGATTTATTAATGTAATTTCAGTAATGTCTAGACAAGCTGGAAAGCGCGATTAGAGTAGACAGAAGGAGACGTCCTCTTCAAAACTAGGCCGGCCACAGCCGTCCGAATGGTCTTGAATTCACCAAAATGATCCAGTGGGTCGAAAATTATAAACAAGTAGATGTTTTGTTTAATCTTGGAGCTAGTCGTGACTAGTCTTCATCCATCACTATTAGTTTCTCGCAGCTTCTTCGCTTGATTGGGCTGATTTGGGCCTGGACTAGCCTTAGTATGCTGAGTATCTTGAAGCCACCCCAAAACCTATATCCCACAGCACATTTATCTATCATCCACTCAAAATTCCGTTTTCCAACAGAGTTCATCGTCTTTTGCATCTTCGCACAAATACAACGAGCCACAAACGAAATCTACAGCTATGGTTCGCACCGCTTGAATAGCCCGAAAGACACGACGAGAACATCAGCGACAGCAAGAACAGCTGCGAAATCATAATTTGCCCATGTGTTAAAGCTGTGAACTTTGCCTCAAAAACAAACTACTACGGGACCGGAAAGCAACCGGCAAGCTCGGTACACTTAGAAATAAATAATTCACACGAAGCAGAATCCGACAGAGCCTTCGCAACATAGTCTTCGAAGGCGTCGTCGTCATCACCCCTCCAGATACTACACTGGCCGAATCTGCAGTCGGGTGTCTGAATGATGACTCTATCCATCCCGACAGGATCAAAAAGTATTCAACCTAGGTCTTGTTCAAAGTCATGAGATAAAGCAAATATTTATCCCAAGGTGCTTTTCTGGTCGAAGGAATATGACAGGTCCAGGCCAAAACCAAAACCACAGATATCATGATGGTGCCTAAATCCAAACAATTTCCTGCTTCAATCCTTGGCCTGCTGACCATGCAAATACACGTCCAGAAGGCCAATCACCAATCTTGATTCATGGCCAAGATAAAGCGGAAAAGAGAAAGTCCTCGGCGGTGAAATGTTAAGACAAAGAACAATGGGGCGGGGCGAACATTTCTCGCTTAGGATGGATGTTGGAATTTTCGGGAAGCGAACCCCTAAAGCCGAAAGAGGATGGGGTGCGATTGGGGGTCTTGGTAACATCGGGCTTGACGCTCTCGATCAGATGTGACACTCTTGATTCCTGCAGGGAAAGAAGGCAAACAAAAGAAGCTTGACTCCAAAATGGAGGAGAACAATACAAGAAGAAGACATCATTCGTGGGAGAGAGAGAGGACCGGAGATTCAAGATCACAGAGGACAAACTCCCAGGGTGGTCACTCAACAAGCTCGACAAATCCCCAGAACACGATGTTGGTTTTCGACTGGAAATGTTGGATTGATATCTTCCCCCACTTGGCATATCTCCCTGCCCCTCCCAAGATACGAAGATGCAGTACAGTATCGTCTCATTGAAATGGCTCTTCGGCCGCCTGGGCGGCCTCTCAACCTCCTCAAGCCTCAAGGGTCCTGTCAAAGGGGCCAAATGCCACCCCACGTGGGCCAAATCGGGGCTCTTTCAGGGGCTGGCTGGCGGGCTTGGTTCATTCGGAAGATCTTCGCTAAGATCTAGAGCCTCATCTCAAATGCATCCCTGTGTGTATCCTCTTTCAGTTCAACCCCTGACGGGCCCGAGATCTGCCATATTGGTTTCTGCAAGCCATGATGCGATAAGAAACTAAAATGTTCACGAAAATGTTTAAATAGTTGAGTAGATGATAACTTCCTGATGCAATTCCATCGTGGAAAGCACTGTTTAGTGATTTTCGTCTTTGCTACAAGTCATAGTGAAGGTGAGGCTTTTTGCTTGTCTCAAACAAGGCGCGACTGTTGGAATTTAAGCTTCGTCGCAGGGGCATCCTCATCCTCATCCCCATCCATCCTGTGGTCCGAAATCCATGGTCATGGCGAATAGCGATTGAGATCTCTACCCTACCTTCCTATTCCTGCCTCCCCTCCCCGCTGGTCTTTGCCGTGCGACTACATGATTGCTCTTTTTAATTAATGGTGTGCCATTATTATTATTACAAGCGCGGATGTTGAGAGAGAGCGCGATACCTGCACTCGCCCTCCTATCCGAATCCATCGGACCAACTCCTCCAAACTTTTCTTCTTCTCTGGCATCCCGCGCGCGATACACTGCGAGGAGCATGCGACCTGTCCCTATTTTACAACTCTTCTGTTGTTATTGCGCCGCGAACCCCTAAGAGTATCCGGCGCGATGTCGTTCCAATCCCTCTCGCACTTCAGGAAGATCCAGATCTGTCTCGTCGCCGCGCTGCTCGCGATTCTATACTTCGTGTTCGCCACCAGCGACTCAACATCCTTCAGCAGTGGGCAATCGATACCCGTATTCTCAGCAGGAACAGGAGCCGCCGCAGAAGAGGAATACGTAGCCTTCTGCGTCGCGCACCGAAATCAGCACAATGACCTCCCCGAATTTCTCACGCATCACTATCATCACCATGGCATCCGGCGATTCTACATCATGGACGACCTGTCCACCCCTCCCCTCTCGAGCTACGTCGAGGACTGGGGCGTCCCACGAACCGCGCTCTCCTTCCAATACTACGACAAGCAGGCGCAGCATAGGGATAAGGTGATGCAGACACACATCTACAGCGAGTGCGCGAGGTTGTACGGGTCGCAGCATACGTGGATGGCGTTCGTGGACGCAGATGAGTACTTCGAGGCCCGCAAGCCGGGCGAGTCGCTCACATCTATCCTGCGTGAATTTGGAGAGCAGCAGGAGATTGGTGCGTTGGGAGTCAACTGGCGGTTACATTCGTCTGCAAACCTTACGACGAGACCGGACTCGATGCGCAAGGGTTTCACGAGCTGTGTTGGGGATCCCGAGGTCCTGCCACTCGATAAACTGCCCGATTACAAGGATAACCGACTCATCAAATCGATTGTCAAGACGGCGCTGTTCGTGGAACCCCGGAGTCCGCATATGTTCAAGACGAAGAATGGGACGCATACAGTGGGTGAGCATGGTGATAAGATTGAAGATGGTGATGGGATCAGACAGCCCATTACAAGGGACCGGATTGCGTTGCATCATTATACCCTGAAGAGTAGGGAGCAGTTTGAGGAGAAGACGAAGAGTTGGTCAATGAAGGGATGGGAGTATTGGGACCATATTGAAGGCTTGCCTCAAATACACTGCGAAGAGATGACGAAGTATGAACCTTAGATGTCTTTTTAAGTGATGATGGAAGGAGGGGCCAGGTAGAAAGGGTTTGGGAAATTGGAGTTTTTGTCTTTTCTTCCTCTAGGATGAGATAGCAATTTTGTCGTATATATTAGCGGACGAGTTTGAGTTTCTCTTCTTCTGGGTATCCTGCACTGTACATTAGATGGGTCTTGCATTAGAAAGCGGATTTTTATTCTTTAGTGGCTTGTTATCTAGGCAGACATCCCTTCTGAAAGACACTAGAATTATGAATGAAAGCTTATGATGGTTTATAGACTTTTGGTCTGTGTGATCTTTTTCCAACCCATTTAATGGTTCGTTAATACCCAGTCCAGAACCTCTCAAACACCATTACTAGCACAAGTGAAAACCCCGGACACTGCTCCCGCAGCATAGCTATCAATGATACTTTGAACGCTGGTATATGTACCAGCTCCCAGGAAGAACAATCCGATCATGATGATTAAGACATTCAATCCTAGCTCTAGATATCCCATCAGGGATTGCTCTCGGATCCATTGAACGCCTCCATCAGCTCTCTTCATTCGGATATAAGCAACTCCCCAGAAGATGAAGCCGAAGAACGAGTCGAAGAGGGAGGACATGAGAGATAGCAGATCGCTGAAGAAGGGGATAACTTCAGCCTAACAATATGGTTAGCTCTTCAATTGCTCTTGTTATAGGGAGCCAACTTACGATGATGAAAGCAACGAGCCACGTTCCTGCAAGAATACCGCCCCAAACGGACCAACCCAGAACAGTATGATTGCTTTTATGCCTGGTTCCTTCAAAGATCCGGAAGAAGATAAATCGTGCCGAGACAGAGGCATACAGAACTCCCAGGAAGATCAGAGTTGGTATCATGAAAGAGAAAGAAACCTTTTTATAAACATCATTTCCAAGTGAGCCGAAAGCTGGGGAAGTCATGTATTGGTTTCCAGTGAAGGCATAGATAACGGCTCCAACGCAGCCGAAGACGATAACTTCAGCAATTGTGACAGCCCAGAGAGCTTTTGGAAAGTCTCTAGGGTTCTTCATTTCCGCGATAAAGCTGGGAAGAGTAATTTGACCAATGAATGTGTAACTGATGTTGAGGAAAGCGCTCATTCCCAGGACAAAAGTAGTTCCAGCCACTGGAGTAGCAGTGACAATAGGCTCCCCTCCATGGATCCCTGTAACTGGGTCGACGAAGTTGGGATCTGGATTATAGCCAGCCGGGTGTGCTTCGATTCCAGCGAAGATTGCTGCCAACAGGACGGAGACGAAAGTGAAGAACGCAGACACAGTTGCCAATCTGGACAACGCACTGAATGTTCTTGGAAGGGAGCAGAACCAGGAGATGAGAGCAGCAATGACCGAGAAGACAATAGTACATTGACTGTGATTAGTGATAGTGTTCAGGTACTTGGCAGTCACCAATACATGCAGGCCCTATAAATATTAGTACAGTCTGTGCTTGAGCCTGGGGTTTCTTACCTGAATGAAACAGTTGTTGAGAAGGAACATGACTGCGGTTGCATACCAAGCCCAGGACTTCCCCCAGAATAGCATCTGTCCAATATCACAGACATCTCTAACTTCGGGATGAATGAGACAGAATCGCCAGAGGACCAAAGAAGTGTAGAGAACCACTGCAGCAACGAGAACGGTCAAGATGAGGCCTGGCACAAGTCCAAGGATGTGATATGACCATGGGAATGACATGATTGCCAAACAGATGTATTCGGAGAACAGCAATGCTGCAGTCTGGTTGGGATTGGTTAGCATATCTATCCATCTCAATACAAGTCTGAATTCGGAGAATTTGTGGTGGTCTGTTGAAAGGGGCATTGTTGATGCCACAATATTCCAAGCGAGAGCGAGTCCTCTTGGACTAAGGATCAACGACTCCTTCAATACATCCCAGCAAATCCCAAATCGTGGCAAGAAATTTGCAAAATAATGTATCTCACCTTCTGCCAACTGCAAGTTCTGTATTGAATCGCATTATCCGCCTCGAGCTCAATCTGCTTGCCCAAGATATCCGAGCCCGCAATACTAGAATCGTCTCCAAAATCATATCCCTTCAAATGTGGCAACACAGGCGCAATTCTATTTCCAACTGCCTTATCACCAACGGTCCTCCTCTTGGTATTATCCGATTCGAGGTCCCCATTGCTGCCAGAATCGCCCTTGGTATCTAGGGCATTATCTTTGTCCTTGCTGTTGTTTTGGTTCTGGAAAGCCGCGTACGACTCGTCTTCCTGTCCTAACGCCATTTCCGAGACGGGAAATGAACTATAGGGAAATAGAGGGGTGGTTGAGCTTCGAGAGGACCTTTCGACTGCATGTACCGCGGGTTGAGTTTCAGGATGAGGTGGTGAAAGGGCGTGCCGAGGACGTTTCGCTCGTACGAGGCCTAGGTGAGTGACTTATGAGGTTTGTTGATGGAAGTGGCAATTGAGGATAGTGACAATAAAGAGGGCTTTATCGATAAACGATAAACCTGGTTGATGTGGGAGAAAGGCGGCTTTAAAAGGATACCAGTTGTTAGATCTAAGTAGAGTGTTGCCCTGGCTCATCATGTTGAAATGTCCTACTCGACCAGGTTTAGATTGGGAAAGAGCGAATAGCTAGGCACTGCACTGTAGCTAGCTGGGTTACTGGGAAGCTATTCTGTTATTCTGCACGACGGGCACCTATCAAGACCCACGTAGATGGTGCGAGAGTGTCAATCCATGCCACAGTCGAGGAAAGTGACGGTTAGTAGCTTGGAGATCGGCATGGCATGCAGGATTTTTGAGGCCGGTCTTTTCGTCCATCCACCCTAGACGGAAGCTGCTTTCTGCCGACCACAACTGTGGCACTTGGTGACAGGAAACTGTCGAATAGTCCAGTTCAGCTACCCGCTGTGCCACGAAACTACCTGAAGTAGCACCTTGGCTCTTCGTTGCTTGAACCAGACAAGCGTGGGTGGCTGGCCGTGGCGTGCTTGGAGGTAAGCTTGATCGATCACAACATCTCGTGTGTCGTTTGCCATATGTCAACGATGGGAAATAGAGAATACTAAGTTCTGTGTCTCAACCCTTTTTATAGCATGGTAATAGCTCTGTATATTTCGTACACAGAAGAATTCGTGGCTCTTCACTACCTACGGAGTAGACCAGGAGAACCGAGCAGAGTCCAGGAACATACTTCGTACGTACAAAAACCGCAGTAGCAGGGATCTCATCCGCAAGACTTCTTCTGGGATTCGAAACTTCCTACTTGGCTAACGAGTCATAATCGAGATCGAGTATCTATTTGTTGAGTTTCGATGACCATTGAATTGCCATCTTCCCGGGTTGCGAGGGATCATTCGAAAATCCATTTCCAGATGACGTCGTCAGGCATTTGCCCCCTGCCCATGTTGATTCGCCTCAGTTAGTGAAAAGGGGCGTGATATAACTGCGGGTACCTAGGGCGTGAAGTGCAGATTTTGTACACCTACATACCCGCTTCAACTGAATCGCGCTCACCCAGACATTAGTTGTGAGACATAGAAACTCGCTACTATTCTTTCCTACTCGTAATTGAGAGCTTAGAGTTTGTGAAGTGGTGTTCAAGTTCTAATTCTAGCCAGGACATTCAATGGAACACAAGCATGTATACAAAAAGAGGTTTGCAACTATGTACGAGCACAACCTCAAAGATAAACTACCATATCGCGAGATATTGTAACATTCGCACAAGACATGACTGCCTCTACACGAGATCTTCTCTTATGCTTTATTTGCAAGCTCTATGGCCTTTGCAGCAGCTTTTTCAAAATCATCGTACGCATGTAACGGCAACCCACTCTCAGATATCTGTGAAACATTAGAAGGCATCTCAACCACACTCTCATGCGGTACACTTACAATCTTCTGTCCCTCCTCCTCATTCGTTCCACGAATCCTGACAACAACAGGTAATCTCATCTCCAGTTCCTTGAAAGCCAACAGAATTCCATTCGCAATCATATCGCCCAAAGTCAGACCACCAAAGATATTAACGAAGATGACCTTCACCCTTGGATCTTGCAGGATGACCTGGAAACTCTTCTTGACAGTCTCGCTCGTCGCCTTGCCACCCGTATCCAGGAAATTCGCTGCCTTGCCTCCAGCATCAGCCAGAGCATCAACCGTGTTCATTGCAAGTCCGGCACCATTGACTAACGTTCCGATGTTACCATCTCCTGCTAGCTTGATGTACACAATGCCGTCTTTCTCAGCCTCGACTTCTTGTGTATTCTCATCCTCGATTCGGCGAAGAGCATGAATATCGGCTTGTCGTTTCGTGCTTCGGAACGCAGCGTCGTCAAAGCCAAAATTGGCACCGACGATTTTGAGGTCTCCCAGTCGCTCAACGAGCATTGTCTCTAACAGGAAAGCTTCTTTCTCCATATAGAGTTTGACAAGTCCATCGACTAACTTTGGAAGTGAACTTTTCGAAGACCCACTTAGTTGGAGGTGGTCGGCGATCTGTTGGATTTGGCTGGCATTAATTCCCTCCTGGTATTCGAATGGGAATTTCTTGGCTTCGGCGTGAGGTTCCTCGGGGTTGGTGGCAGGTGATGCAATGATGCATGGAGACATGTTTGCTCTATCTACGCCAACGGCTAGCATTCGCTTTGTGCCCTTACCAGAGTATTCGGATGCATTGAATCCTCGTTCTCTCAGAAGATCCTGTGCAAGCTCCTCTCGGATGTAGAGATTCCTCCTCTGTGATGCCAAGTACAGACGAGGAACTAATGTTGGAGTTGGCCGTACTCTTCTCATCGTGTGTATGCCTCTCCTCTGAGAAGCACCTGAAGTTGTTGCACCGCTACTAGCTCGTCCAGAGTTTCCTAGCAGCTTTCTCATCGCATCTCCCAGCTTCTCTGGATGATTTACGATTGTCACTCCTGCATCCTCGAGATACTTGATCTTTGTCAATGCATCCGGTTCTCCTGGTAGAGTGAAAGCTCCAGCATGGCCCATCACTCTTCCAGGAGCGGCTCGAATACCTCCAATGACAGCTGATATGGGTCTTGGCGAACAAAATTAGAACTGATTCCTTATGTTCAGGTAGAAGCGAGACATACTTTGGATTTAAAGAACGCTTCCTGTACTCTTTAATCCATTCTGCTGCCTTCAACTCTGCCTCTCCACCAATCTCGCCAATCAAAATAATGCCTTCCGTATCATCATCATGCTCGAAGACCTTCAAAGCATCAACAAAATTGGTACCAGCGAGAACATCTCCACCCATACCAATGCACAGACTCTGTCCCAGTCCTGCTCTGGTAGTCGAAGCAACAGCTGCTGGTCGTTAATACTGAAAGCTCAGGTCAAAATCCAGCAAAATACCTTCATAACTCAACGTTCCAGACTTGGCAACGATACCAACACGACCAGGCATGAAACATGGGAGAGGCTGGAAGCCAATTCTGCATTTCCCAATAGCGGATATGATTCCGGGAGCATTAGCTCCTACAAATCTCGACTTTGACTGGGTTTTCAGAATCGAGTGTATCTGAAGACCTCATTAGTTGTTGGCCTGTACTTGACGTGGCAATACTCACCCTCATGATATCATGAATCGGGATATGTTCTGCTACAGCCACAATGAGTGGCACTTCTGCTTCAATTGCTTCTTCAATGGCAGCAGGTGCTTGATGTGCTGCTACATAAATACCAGTTGCATCTGGTTTCAACTTCACCATTGCCTAGTTTACACAATTTAGTTGAGGCTACCTTAACGCATACTCTCTGGGCATCGGTTACCTCCCGAACCGAAGGAAGCACTGGAAGACCAAGATGCTCTCCATTTTTCTTCGGCGTAACACCTCCAACGATGTTGGTACCCCATGCTATCGATTCTTTGGCATTTGCAGTCGCTTGTTTCCCTGCACCCGCAATTAGTCCAAATCGCAAGTCCCAAATGTACAAACAGCCAGCCTGTGAAACGTACCAGTGAATCCCTGGAAAATAACTCGCGTGTGCTCTCCAATCTTCAAATTGGAGATGGTATCCTCATATGATAGGTGACGGGATGAAGTGCTGAATGAACCATGTTTCTTCCTCGTCACCCGACTACCCCGCATAAGATGTTGTCGAATCATGATGGAGAAAGTACCCGGACAAGTTTTTTGATGTCTCTATTTTTGATATACCTATTGTAGATGCACAACAAAGCCAACAACCGTCTAGAAATCCGAGTTAAAGACCAAGCAGAGATTCAGTTAGAGAAATATAGTAAGAACACACACACCATGACCTCGGCCGTCATCGGCCACAGCCGGGAATAAAGAGGGGGGAGCCGAAGGAGTAGCTCCACGTGCTGTTGCGGGGGAGAACAGGGCATTGAACTGCAGCGCAACTAGGTGTACCTAGGTAGCCCTTCTCTTCAGCGCTGGCTGTGGCAGATCTGGAGTCCTTGGTAGCAAGGAGGTAGGTAATTTAGGTAAGGTACCTACCTACCTACCTAGGTGCATTGGTAGGTAGGCTGGCTGGCATGGCATGGCCGATCCAGGGACCTCCGGGCTTTTCCCATGATGATGCATGTGCCATATTTGATTACCTTTTGTTACCCAGTGGTTGCTATTGAAAGTTTCGTCAGAAAAGATAGGTACCTAGCCAACTCTGTCCCTCGAATTCTCCTTCTCGAGGCATTGGGCTGACAATACCTCCATGGCAGCTGCCTCACACCAAGCCGTCAAGCCGCACAATGTACCGCAACGGCTGAACTGGGGAGCCAGCCCAGCATGCACGCACATACGCACGCACGCACGCACGCACCGAACGATTCAACTACCAGACAGTGCCAGTCAGTGAGTGCCTGTGTGCCATGCCATGCCCTGCTAGCCACGCGTGATACTTATCCCCACCACTACTCCGCAATCCGTGTCAAGCAAGTTGCAGGCAGGCAGGCAGGCGACCTCGACTCTCGATCCATTCGAAAGATCTACCGAGCTCAGTCCATCGAAACACTGTCCTCGCTGTTCTTGTCTACCTAGCTACCTTGTTATAATAATACACCAGAAACCCCCTCGAGCAATTGAGGACTGTACATACATACATACATTCACACCTGCAAGCTCACCCATCATGGCAGAACCTAGAGGTCTGCAAAGCCCCAGACTCCCCACCCTCTCCCCAACCCAGATTCTCGCATTGACCCCTCCCAGAACTCGAATCCTCTCTGAACAAGCTGTCCATAAATCCCCAGCCGTCCAAGTCCTCGAGCTCGTTCAAGAAGAAGCAAGCTGTGTCTGAATCCTGGGACGACGAGGAGCTCGAAGACTCGGGCGAGGATACAGACCGACCCCTCTCCCAGCAGCAATCTGCAGACTACCCCTC
>JAFJYG010000088.1:0-94905 GCA_017366145.1 Cadophora sp. M221 | reverse complement strand
GTTTAGGGGGTTTAGATCTGGGGGGAGGGAGGTTTGGGAAGAGGGCAAGGTATGGATAGGGGAAGCTGGAGGGATGGATGGGAGTTGGTGCTTGTGGTAAGGTAAAGAATGGGATTGGGGTATGGGGAGGCTGCTTGGAGGTGGTGCGGTGACTTTGGTTGTTGAGATGGAAATGGGGGAGGGTTGGATACGAAGTGTGGGAGTGTGGAAGTGAATTGGGAATGGGAGTATAGAAGTAGAAGACGGAAGTTTGGGAATAGAAAAGTTAAAGGGAAAGCACACAGCGTGGTGGGACGGGAATATAAGTATAGATGGAACGCACAACCAGAAGAATATAAATGTGTCAAAGTGTTGGATCCTAGAGCTTGGATTTCAATTAAGTTAGATATCCGGGTTCAGGCATCGAAGTGTGAAGAAGGAGAAGTACGTAGATCAGTTAATAGAATCAGTAAGCTGTTACTTGCATTAGTTCATATCACATCACGGAATTAAAAATCACTCCTTCCCTTTACTGTCTTGTCCTTCAAAACAAGTAACCGAGCCCCGTCCCATCCCTTCTCGATGTCATGTACCACGAGCATGGCAGACTCAAACCCTACCAGTCCCCCACCCCTTCTTCCCCTCCCAATCCCAAGTAATCGTCAAGCCACTATTTACATACGCCAGAACCAACGCCAAAACCAAACCCGCTAAAGCCAAAATGCCCATATCGCTCAAAAACACAGCATCTTCCCTCCTCTTCACCACATCTAACGGACTCGTCCCTTTCCCCTGCCTCACGCCCTGATCACGGATTCCGCTATCTTGCCCTGCCCAAGGAATGGGAATCTCTCTATCATTGAGTATCTGCTCAGTAGTAATCTTCGCACCAGCCAGTACAATCGGCACACCAGTCCCGGGATGTGTTGAAGCGCCTACGAAATACACGCCTGAGATAGTAGGGTGTTTGGTCTTTGGTCTGAAAGCAAGGACGTTGAAGAAGGAATGGGAGAGCCCTAGGATAGAACCTTTGTCGAGGTTGAAAGTCGACTCCCAGCTCGTGGGCGTGTTGAGCTGTTCGTGGAGGATGAGGGGTTGGAGGGGTGCACAGCCTGTTCTGGATTCGATTGTGGAGATGATGGTTTTGCGGGCTGAGGCGACGATGGTGTCCCAGTCTTTTTCGGGGAGGAGACCTGCCCCCGAGTTTGGGTTTGTGCTTTTTGAGGATGAGGATGGGGTAGCGGAGTTGAGGAGGTGGCCTACGGGGACGAGGACGACGATGGCGTCTTTTCCGGCTGGAGCCGCTGTCGGGTCGATTCGTGAGGGGACGTTGACGTAGAATGATGGGTCGTCTGGGATGCCTTGTCTTTCGAAGATGGAGTCGAAGGATTCGCGGTATTCATCTGCAAGGAAGATGTTGTGTGTTTTCAGCTCTGGGATAGTCTCGGAGAGTGACCAGTAAAAGGAGATGGAGCTGCATGAACCATCTCGCTTTTGGAGGGATTTGGCGTAGTTTTGGGAGATGCTGCTGGGAAAGAGGTTGTTGTAAGCGTAGACTAGGTCGGCGTTTATGACTACTAGGTCTGCGGAGAGTTGCTCGCCAGTGGAGAGTTGGACGCCTGTGACTTGTTTCCCGTCTGGAGATGTGAGGATGAAAGATACTGCAGAATTGAGACGAATATCAACACCCAGCCGTTCACATATCCTCACGAGCGCAGCAACAACGGCATGGAACCCTCCAACCGGATACCAGATCCCCTCTGCCAATTCCGTATACTGCAGTAACGAGTACGTGCCAGGTGCATCGAACGGACTCATACCCATATACATACTGCCAAACGTAAACACCCTCCTCAACCTATCTGTCCAGAAGTACTTCGCGGCCCTGGAATAGATACTCTCGAACGGATGTAGTGATACGAGATGTCTTAAGAAACTCGGTCTGAGAAGATTGAACACCGACGTGAAATTCCTATGCAGCACCTCCCTAACACTAATCTCATAATGTCTATGCGCCTCCCCGAGCCACTTCAGATATCGTTCAAATCCATCCTTGCCCTCCCACCTCTCGATCCCGCGTTTCATGACGGCCGTGTCGGAACTCAGCTCGAAGGTCTCGCCATCGCTGAACCAGAGGTTGTAATTCGGGTCGCATTTCAGGAGGTGGACTCTTTCTGCGGAGAGGCTCGTTGAGAGGTCGTGGAAGGTTTCTTGGAAGAGCTTTGGGAGGAGGAGGAGGGAGGGCCCTTGGTCGAATCGGTATCCCGAGTGCTGGAGGAGACTGCATCGTCCGCCTGTGAAGGAGTTCTTCTCGAGGATGACTACGGAGTAGCCGGCTTTGGAGAGGCGGGCTGCTGTTGCTATGCCGCCAATGCCTGCGCCTGGGGAGAGCGTTAGTTGGTATTTGGAGTTGCGGGAAAGGTTGGGGAGTAGAGAGTGAGTCTTGGTTTGGGATGGCACGGCATGGATGGGCATGGGATTCGGATGGCGGGGTAGCTTGAAGCTGCTGTCTGCTTACCAACGACTATAGCAGTCCTTTTCCTGTCTGTGGATGCCATTGGGATATATTCTTGAGGTTTGGAAGCTGCAGCAGTACGAGGACTGGCAGATGGGAAGAAAGTTCGGCCTTCACATGTTGGATGGGGTGAGATGTTGCTCGTTGTTCTAGTCCATCTGGAGGTACCTAGGTAGCTCCCGATTACATTGGACGAATCACGATGTGCAGACTTCCCGTGCAGGGGGGTCACGACATGCCCAGCTTGCATCCCTGTATCTTGTACTCGATCAAAAGTCTCATCATCATCATGTTTTTGTACAGCTCAAAGAAGTTAACAGAGTAGGAGTGAGAAGTCTGGTTCCATTTCTGTTAAGTATGTTCACCCAGTATTCAATGCCTTCCAAGCTACTTTCAGCCTCCTTATTTTCGGTACCGTAGCTTTCCCGTCCTTTACCTTGTACCCTTTTTCGGTTAGTACTCGACCGATTTCCATATAACTCTCTACAGCTACTCTCATTGGTGCTCTAGCGTCAACTGGTAATTGAGATATGGCACCAATTGCCTCTCGGTACACCCCGAAGGCCTTGTCCAAGAGTCTGCTTCGTAACTTCTCGATTCCATGGTGATCCGGATTCTCGAGAATATCTTGCGGAACCAATCCTTGCGACTTTAGCCAAGATGTGGGAAGATACACTCTCCCAATGCCTGCGTCTGTTGCAATGTCACGGGAAATGTTGACGTACTGCAAGGCGATTCCCATTCGACCACCGGCGCGGACCAAGTGATCTCGTTGTGATGCTGTGGTTGTGGTGTAACTGTGGAAAAAGACCAATTCCAAGCACAATTCTGCTACAGTTCCTGCAACACGTGCAGCGTAGACCTCCAGATCATGCTCTTCTTCAATGGGAAATGTTCGAAGAGCTTTGGAGAAATGGTTCTCGTGGAATTCAAGATCCATTTTGAACCCTTCGAGAAGTTCGTACAGAGGTCCAAAGGAGAGGAGATGGGTTGGGAGAAGTCGTAGAGCTGGCTGTGCTGAGTCTGGGAAGTTTTCTGTGATGTAGGCATGAAGACTTGGTTCTTTTGAAATGATCTGGGCTTCTTTGGAGGCATAGGCTTTGTCGAGGTAATGCGTAAGTTTGACCATCCATTTTCGTGCCTCGACTTCAGACCTTGCATTGTCGACGAGGTCATCAGCAACTCTACAGAATGAGTAGCTAAACATGTCAGCCCAGGGTAGATCATGTGCCAACGGGAGTTCTTACAGTAAAATGAGATCAATTCGAAGTCGCCCAGAAAATGTTGAACTAGCAAGGTAGAAACTCCTGCTCTTCTTCTTTAGTCTCTGGACAGCTTGCTGAATTCCTACAATTCGTTCCTCGTCGTACTTGGAGACATCTGTCAGAAGTGCTTGGACAAGCATGACTGGAGATGGTAACTCCGGAACTCGTGGAAATAGCTTCGGAAAAGTCAAGAGAATGGTCATGGCATGATCAAAGGCAACTAAACCAAACACGATAAGAATGTTGGTTGCCAGGAAAAAGACCGCTTCTTCAATTTCCAGCCCATCCCACAAGTGTACTCCAAATTTCGTTCCGGATTCAATTATCCAAGTCCCTCTCTTCAAAGCCAGAGTATCCACTACCCACAGGTAGACAGTTGGTATGGCAATTGGTCCGATGGTGCTGGTGTACGGAAGATTCAGAAGAAACTGAGATGAAAGTGACCAGAGAACGAGTGCAAACGGCCCTGCCCATGCTAGGATCAATCCCAAATACGTCCCTTCATTGCCTCTCCACACCAAAGCTCCACCTCCCGTGACCAGGACCGCTAGTATGGCATGCCCAAGGTTCCACTGAGTCGTCTGATACTTTTGACTGGGAAGGTAGGCGGGGTGAAATACCGGTTTACTGAGAAGGAGGTACAGAAGAGATGTGTTGTATGTCTGAATGACGAAGAAGAACACTTCCTCAGCGGGGATATCGAACAGAGTCGGGCCAATGATAACGTGAGGCGGGTAAGTCCAGACCTTCCGGCGGATGAGGTAGGAATCCCATGGGATTGTTGAAACGACAGCAATTGAGATGAGAAATGCAATCTTGTACACATCTATGCGACTGAGAAATGGCCGGTAAAGGAGTGTCAAGAGAATCCCTGGTGGAATTGTGTATTTCAGATGACTAGGTCTATCAGCTTTGTGTTGCTTCATGCTCGTTCAGTGAGACTTACACAAGAGCGTACTCGAAACCCATGGCTGTGGCCTTCCGTGTGTTCAGTGTGAGGAGAGGAGATTAACAATATAATTGAGGCATCTTATGGAAGTGACAGGAAAATCTTAGTACTTGGAGGAGTGAGAAACGTGATGTAATTTGATGGGATGCGAGGTTTTGGTGGTGGGCAGACCTCGGACCTGGAGATCACAACAGCCCCTGAAAGTGATTCAAGTGAAGGAGAAAGTTGTTAGCAAGGCGAGGCTGTAGAGAGATTATTCTACCGGACTCCTTCTCTTCCGACCGAGCCAATCATGACTGGGAGGAGAGGAGGCTGAGGATGGTGAGGAGCAGAGCGA
The DNA here is from genome assembly GCA_017366145.1 of Cadophora sp. M221. Classification (NCBI taxonomy): domain Eukaryota; kingdom Fungi; phylum Ascomycota; class Leotiomycetes; order Helotiales; family Ploettnerulaceae; genus Cadophora; species Cadophora sp. M221. The sequence goes on along the minus strand of JAFJYG010000088.1, from coordinate 89,860 downwards.
AGGTAACTCATCATACCGGTCTGAGTGAAGCTTGAAGCATCAACAGCAAATATTTGTATGAGGAACGCACCTCCTTCACCAATTGGTCCACAGCATTTGGCGGGGTTGGGTTGGTTGCCGCTGCAGCTGCCCCTGTCTCCCACGACTTGATGACGTTGTTGATTTGCGGGCAGCCTTGACCAGAAGAAGGATGGTCCCAAACTCAATTTAGAGCTCACTCGCTCGCTCGATCCTGGCTGCTCTTGGAACATCTGAACATCTCATCTCATCTCATCTCGAGGCACACAGCGAACGAATCTGAATGACCCGGGTAACACTCGCTTTCGCTCTCGCTTTGCTATTATGAATGCCAATGCCAATGTCATGCATGGCCTGACGACAATACAATGCTTGCTTTGCTGCATCCACTGACTGGACTGGACTGGACTGGATGGGTGTGAAGAAACGACAATGCCGAAGGGGGAGAGGGAAAGCTTTCGAACGAAGACTTCTGATTGCCCGGATTTATATACAGGGGGTATCACTTTCCCCTTCTCTCATCTCCTCCCGCCACCGTTACCTTACCTTACTACTCGCTTTCGCTTTGTAGCTCGAGTAGTCGAGCTAGGTTCGGCTCAAAGGTAGGCAGGAGCCTTTCGTCATAGCCTTGTGTAGCCCAGCTCTTGAGGGAGAAGGCAGGTATGGTAGGTAAGTACAGGTAGGTGATGGTAATGGTATTTGGCATCTTCTGCCGGCCCCAAGATGCCGGGTCATTCACATTTGCTACTACCTTACTTCATGCTACTATTCCCCTCTTGACTAAGAACACCCCGGTTTTACTAACACTGCAGGATAACTAGCTAATAAACAGCATTTCATCATACCTACCTAGGTAGCTAACAGGAAGTTAGCCCAGCTAGAGCTTGGTCTTCTAGCTGTTGCTTCTCGAGTACTGCTACACTACACCATCCATATTGCTTTTGGAAAGAAAGCAGTTCGAGGTCGACAGGAACCCCTCGACACATGTCCATATCAAACAACTCGAGCCCTACTGCTCTGCTCAAGCTTCACTCATGACTTTCGTCAGTGAGAAGCAGAGCAGGCCAGGGAGACCCCATCCATACCTCCATGGCAACTTTGCTCCCATTCACCGAGTTCAACCCCTCACCCCATGCTCATATACCGGATCGATACCTCAAGAACTTGCTGGTGGAGAGTATGTTAGGAACGGCGGCAACCCGACAAGCGAGGACTTGGGAAGAGATGCACATTGGTTTGATGGAGATGGCATGCTCAGCGGGGTTGCATTTCAGAGGAGAGCAGACGGGTTAATATCCCCAGCATTCGTAAACCAGTACATCCTCACGGATGCCTACCTCTCGACTCTCACCACGCCATCTCTTCGACTTCCAATTCTACCAAGCATTGCAACTCTCGTCAATCCAGCCTCTACACTGCTACGAATCATCCTCCGCATCTTTCGAACCCTCTTCTTAGTCCTCCTCTCCCACCTACCTGGTTCGCAGCAAGCAATCAAGAAGATCAGTGTTGCCAATACTGGAATTCTATACCACGATGGGAGAGCATTGGCAACTTGTGAAAGTGGACCGCCTATGAGAGTGTCTCTGCCAGGCTTGGAGACCGTTGGGTGGTTTGATGGAGGCAAATCAGAAGGAGAGCCGGCCGAGGAGGAGGTACATGGAGATACTTTTGGAGGGAATGGCCTTCTTGGATTTATGAAGGAATGGACGACTGCACATCCTCGAGTCGACCCTGTGACCAAAGAGCTTATACTTTTCCATTCAACATTTCTTGCTCCATTTGTCTTTTACTCCATTATGCCTAGTTCTTTCAACACACTTACAACACCTAATCGACTTGTCAATGCCGCAGTTCCTGGTATTGGATCTGCAAAAATGATGCACGACTTTGGTGTGTCTTTTACCCACACTGTCATCATGGATCTTCCGCTCTCTCTTGATCCTAGGAACCTCCTAAGAAACGAGCCTGTGGTATCATACGACCCTTCTGGACGCTCTAGGTTCGGTATATTCCCAAGGTGGAATCCTCAAGATGTTCGCTGGTTTGAGACGAACCCTTGTTGCATCTTCCACACTGCGAATACCTGGGATGAGACAGATATCAATCCAATTACCCAGAAAGCGGAGATTGCAGCAATCAACATGCTTGCTTGTCGGCTTACGAGTGCTGCACTGGTTTTCAGTGCTGGAGATGTAGCAGCACCTGTCCCAAAGCCAGTCACATTTCCCAAGTACGAACCAGAGGAGGAACAGTGCCGTCTTTACTACTATCGCTTCTCACTTTCTTGCTTTGAGAACGAGATAACCCATCAATTCGCTCTCACTGCGATGCCTTTCGAGTTCCCGTCCATACGAGATGACATGTCCATGTCTTCAGCACGTTATGTTTATGGTTGCTCAGTCTCGGATAGTACTTTCGGAGCCGCACTGGGTCGGGCAGTCAAGATTGACTCTTTAGTCAAGGTCGATGCCACAGCCCTCATCAATCGAGCACATTATGATCCTCCGACTCCCATTACCGGCTGCGTTGATACAAGAACTGTCTCTGAGATCTTAACATCAGATGACCCAGAGGATCCCATCAAGGTCTTTAAACTTCCTAAAGGGTTCTACGCGCAAGAATCGAGATTCGTTCCACGTCAAAATGGTAATTCAGAGGACGATGGATGGATATTGTCGTATGTTTTTGATGAAAGTCAACTCGATGGGAATGGGAGCGCCGGTTTGGAAGCTAAGAGTGAGCTTTGGATCATCGATGCCAAAGAGATGAAAGAAGTGGTATGCAAGGTACAACTGCCACAAAGAGTACCATATGGACTACATGGGAATTGGTTCAGCGAACAAGAGATTTTGAACCAGCGGCCCGTTGAAACCATTCGACAGCTTCCCATTTCAGTCTTTAGCGAGCTCGAGGGTGGAGAGGGACCTTTCATGAATGCTTGGATGAGAGTGAGGAGCTGGATGCTGGATATCGTGTCTGCCTAAAGTCTCCAGATATTTTCAGAACATTAATTGTCTTTGAGGAAGAGCCGAACAAGCCTTAGTTTTTTTGATCTTGAAGTGAATTCTGTACCTCAGGTACTTACTCACTTGCTTTACCGGAGACGAATTTTGCCAGCCTCGTATTTGCAGCATCACATACATGAGCGTGGACAGAGGGTAGGATAAGTATCGGGGATGATTATGAATTATGGGATATGAATACTCAAAGCAGCTAGCCATTCTGCTTCGCATAATAATAATAATATCGAAAATACATTTTCCCCTCACCCCTCTTCTCGGCTCGTGTTTCCGATTCAGTTGTCAAGTTCAGTTTCTGTCTAGTGGTAGTCTTCGATTCTGAACGTCCGGAGAAGATTTCCTATCTAGAAGAGCTTGAGAGCCAGCATCAGTATCGGCAGACACCGTTGAAGAGTGATGACGTTTATGATTTTATCTGTTTTTTTGATATTGAAGTCATCTACTTTAGTCTAGCCAGGAGGGCATGTGAGGCAGTTCGGCGCCTGCGGTCACCACTAGGTATAGTATTTCACTTTCTGATCTGGCTCCCGAATAGCCGTTTGAAGAACCGGATGCTACGGGGGCTAGACCACTTTAATTTGGTGTGAATTTTGCTTACCTATTCAAGAGCAGAGGCTAGAATTAGATTTAGGTAACTTTAGCGGGAGATGATGAATCTATCTCTCCTTCTAAGCATCATTTTTTACGGTCTCGTTCGTTATGTTTTTTTGAGAGGGGGAAATGTCATGACGTGAGTATGGAATTGTAAGATTGGCATCCCCCTACAATGGCCGTTGTCGTCGCTCGTGGCTGGACTTGGTAGATGGCCGGTGTGATTGGTTGAGATCGAGGACGTTAGACAGGGGGTGAGTGGATCTTGAAAAGGCAAAAAGGCTTGATCGACAGCCGAGATGTGTATCGTGACTTTTTCCTTTCCCTTCGCGAATATCACGTATGGTTAGATGCCTTTTTACCGAAGTGGCATGAGCTCCCTTATCCTTGATGCATATCTTGAGTGCCGAGATGCTTGTTTGCTTTGCCTAAATTGGTGGATTGCTTGATTCAAGTGCCGAGTGGCATCCTCACCTCCCATCCTCAATGCTTCTTTTTCGTTGCGAGGTTCTTCTTGGTACACCAAGTAGTATCTATTGATAATTGATATCACATGAGGGTCTTTCTTTCTTTCTTAGAATGTCTATGACTCTATGTTTATGAAGCTTTTCAGAGCACGCTACAGTTGTTGTCTGATGACCTCTGGCAAGCATCTTCGCCTCTGGTGTAGACTAGCCTAGGCCAGGTCTCTTATTTCACATCCATGTGTGTCACCTCATAGCTGCTAGACCTTTTCAAACATCCATCTTTGAAGAAAGCTAAGAGAATTTGCTAGGAGAATTTGCCAGCAGCATGAGTTAGTTGCTCGCCCATCTTATGCGGCCTTCCCCAATCAACACAATCCTGAAATGGCAGGGACCAACCTATTGAGGATCGACAACGTCACTTCACTTGCACCTTCTCCTCGTGCTACACGTCAACACTTCAGCCAAGCGAATTAATGCATGGGACGACCCTTCCCAATATAATGCTCTCCTCCTTCATAAGTCACTTTCCTCTATTTTCCTTTCTGTTTCCTCCGTTCTTTAACAACAACACCAACACTCTCCCGCATCACTCTACCACGTTTTTGGACGATTGCACCTTTGCATCCCTTGCTCCTAAACTTCAAATACTCTTCTTCTACCTCTGAATACCTTGACGTGTAACTCAAGATGTCGTCCGATCAGTTGGTTGGTAGAGATGCCTTGTCTACCAACCCCAATGAGTTCCACTATCCGGCGATGTCCAACATCAACATCACCTCTCGTATGTATCCCTCATGCCGGCTACAAAACCTCGTTGACATGGCCTTTCCACAGACGGTTCAAACCTCTACTGGGCTGTTTCTGCTGTCATGGGCTTCAGTGCGATCCTTTTCTTGGCTCACGGTCACTACGTGCGCAGCAAAAACGCTGGCAGACCTGAATACATGATCTTCCACTACATCACTGCAGCAATCTGCCTCGTGGCTTGCATCGCATACTTTACCATGGCTTCCAATCTCGGATATGCTGCCATTCAGGTCGAATTCCAACGAAACGACTCTGTCGTCCGTGGTCTGTATCGGGAGATCTTCTATGTTCGCTACATCGACTGGGTCATCACCACGCCTGTAAGCGTCTCCGTCGATCTTGTGCTTCTCTTTGCTGATAGACTTCTAGCTTCTTCTCCTCGATGTCCTCTTGACGGCCGGTCTACCATGGCCCACTATCCTGATCACTATCCTCGTCGACGAGATCATGATCGTCACTGGTCTCGTTGGTGCCCTGGTCACTTCACAATACAAATGGGGCTACTTCGTCTTCGCGATGGTTTCTCTATTCTTCATCTTATACCAGGTTTCTTTCGTCGGATTCCAACACGCCAAAGCTATCAACGCCAGAAATAGAACAGACATCGGGAGGTCATATTTGTTAGCCGCTAGCTGGACAATGGCCTTGTGGTTCCTTTATCCAATTGCTTGGGGTCTCTCTGAGGGCGGAAATGTCATCTCACCCGATTCCGAAGCCATCTTCTACAGTGTCCTTGATGTTCTGGCCAAGCCTGGATTCGGCGTCGTTTTACTCCTTGCCCACCGAAACATTGAACCTTCCGATCTTGGCATTTTCATTCGTGACTACAACACACCTCCTTATTACAATGATGGCTCACGTCTTCGTAAAGAAGAACACAGCAATGGAATTGATGGAGCCAATGATGAATCCCCGGACAACGGTCAGTCGTCCAATGGTGTTAACAACAATGGCAATGCAGGGAATGGAGTCCAGAACAACGGCCATACAGGAAATGGAGTCCAGAACAATGGCCATACAGGAAATGGTGCTCTCCCAGCAAATGGTACCTCGCGCCCAGGAAACGGTGCCCAAGGAATGGCCCAACCATGATCTGCCAGAGCTTCGCATGGCAACTCGATCATCCCAAGTCCAAAGACTCGCTCTTGACTTGAATTATGCTATGATATCTCTGTGTTGGTCTCTGCTCACTTGGCGCTGTTTTTTCGGCTTCTGCTCCTTTCGATGTATTGCTAGTGGACTTAATGTGGGAGTTTATTGTTGTGTGGAAGACGACATGCTCGGGAGGTTCCGCTCATTTCATTTTTATCCGATAGGTGTGTTTCACGGCTTATGAATGGTTTGATCTTCCGTATTTGATACCATGGGGATTGGGAAGCGAGCAGTACGTAGAACTTAATTTAATACTTCATCATCACCTCTTTTGACCACGTCAATCTGAACCTTGCTTATGTAAAGTGCACTGGGTCTTGTGACCCAGATTCAACACGCATTAGTCTAATACTGCGACGATTTGAATATGATGAGGTCGGCTGGGATGGTGGCATCTCTCGCCACATACGGTATCCGACACCAATTACCAAATGTACCCAGGTCACCAAGCACGACATTCCAACCAACCCTACCTATGTCAAAATAGGTGTGCGGCGTGTGACGTTCGAAAACCAAAAATCCGACTTCCCTGCACCCCGGTGCCGACACAGCTGCCAACAACAACGCCATGTTTCCACACGCTGCGACAAACGCGGTTCCTGCGTGGACTGGAGTGGCCCAATATTCTATCAGCCTTGAAGTACTGAAGTCCATGGCTGGGTGTGCCTGCATGCTACATGGCCACGGCTCACCCGCCGTGGCCTTCCACCATAGAATACCATAAGTAAACCTGCAAGAAGGGGAGATTTCGGGAGGCGGTCTCTTCCTTATCTTCGCCATCCATCGTGCATTTCCAACTGGTATCCCTCACTCATTCCTATCTTGGCCTATCCCGCCAAATCGCAACCATGATCAAGAGCCACGAGAAGAGCAGGGCTAAGAAAGAGAGCAAGACGGACAAGTTGAATACAATCGGTGGGGAGTGGAGAAGGATTCAAGAGAAACTCGATGAGACCAACAACACTATCACTAGCCTCGAAGCCCAGTACCAGACTGATGCGACTAGTCGACAGGTCTATCAGAAATCGACCTACCAAGAGTTATCGGCAGCCTACGACAAGAGAGACGCTCTCAGCAATGATATTGAGCAGAAGAAAGCCGAGTACAAACGCAGTTGAGGCCGAGCTCGAATTGAGCAGCGACGACGAGAGTAAGAGATCAAGCGCTCCCACAATCATCGGCTGGGATTGCGGTGCCTGTGGGGTGGGCAACTACACCGACCGACCCCTGGGGACTAGACAACACATGCGCTTGTTATCACCAGTTTTGCGGCAATGACGATATCGTCACTGCAGGGCCCAGTGGAACCCCTAAGCTTGGGGCAAGCTCGCAGATTGTGTGGGCACGTTGGTGTGTGTTTGCAGACTCTAGGGACTGGGTTGAATTTTGCTTCGTATTCAGCTCTTGGAAAGTCACTCACTCACTCGTTCGTTCATGATGCTTGTCTGGGGATATCGGGCTTACGCAACTAATTTTCTAGTTGTCTTTCCCTTAGCTTCGCATTCTTGGAATATATACTTTTTCCTGCTGCGCGTGTCGTGTGATACGCTTGAGTAGCATTACAGACAGTAGCTAGGTACAGTCTTAAGACTTAGACCAGACCAAAAGCCCAAGAGCCCCCACCCCACCATTTCGAACACCTCGCAATTTTACCACTACTTACAACAACACTTAATAACTTTACAACGCTTTAATTTCTATATAATCTTTTATAGCATTAAAATCTCTTGCTGGATTTGAATTAATAGGTACAATTTCTTAATCTTTAGTTGTAATTTGAGCTCTTTGAATAGTTTGAATATTTACAACTTAGAATTTAGGCTAGTTTGCATTTTTCGCTCTTTTCGTGGTTGTAATTAATTTAATTTAGCTTCTAATTATTTTATCTTCATTTCTACTTATCTTGATACAAAGTCCTTTTAATTAAAAGCTTTAATAGCTTTATTAAAGAGCAATTAATGTATTAAAAGATTATTATGTAATGATTTAAATAAAGTGTTAAGTTGCAACTTAAATTCTTTGCTTGCCTTTGGCGTATGCTAAATAATTAATAATTTCTTCACCCCCTTGATAATTTAAAGGTTCTTAAAAACACTAGTTTTTAACTTTTTTAATTATTATTTTTTAATAATAATCGGCTCATAAGTGGTTTTATTATAATTACCGATTATAAGCTATTAGATTTTTAATTAGCTTTAATATTTATACTCGTTAAGCTTTTTTATTATGCTTTATAATAGTATATTAAGAAATTACGCTTATTAATTAAAGTAAAATTGATTATTAATGCCAAAAGGTTAAAGTGTTTTCGATAAGTTGCTTTAAGAAGAAAAAAAATCAATAAATTCAAAGGTTATAAAACATACGATATATATATAAGTAAAAACAATATAAATATATTATATTTTAAGAACTTTCATAAGAATTTCGTAGTCTTATGATTTTCATAGTCGTTCAGAATTAGTAATTAGGGTTTTTAATCACGTGATTGCGTTTGAGAAATGAAGACTTTTTTTAGTCATTTTAATACGATAGTATTATTGTCGATGCAGTACCGGTAAAAAAGCATTAAATATTCAAGTCAATATATTGATATTCAAAACGTTAGTGCAGTGAGATAATCAATCAAAAGTATGATATGGTTGTAAAGTTTGGCTCTTTTAAGAAGTGCTGAAGGTGGTTTAGATATACATGTATACTCCTCCAAAGGGGGTTTGAGACAGGTTCGTACCGCCTCAGGCCTACTTCCAAAGAACCTCGGCACAAGCAGTTCCTTGCGTATCAACAATTATTTATTTACTTATTTTTTGTTGTTATAAATTATTATTATTAATTTGATTTTCTCTTATATATTACAAGTAAAGTAGTTTTCTTATTAGTTGTAAAGATATATTTTATAAACGAAGTCTAATTCCAAGAACTTAGTTATTTTCGTCAAACAAAACGTTGTTATATATAACTAATAACTAATTTATTAACTTTAAAGTCTTTTATAATTCTTGCTTTATTTATATTTTATTAATTTTCAAGTAAAATTGCTTTAATTATTAGAATCTTTGATTTCTAAAACTAAAGCTTAATAACTTTAGTAATTGCGTTATTAATACATATAAAATCAACAAAATATTGCTTTTTAGTATTGAGAATTAAATTCTGCTTAAAAAATCGTTATATTTATCGCTTTCCAAGTAAAAAGAGATCTCTTTAAAGTACACAAAACCGAGTTTAAAAAAGCCGCACTTGCGTATAAGTAACACTAAATTCTAATGCCTTTTAAGTCAAATGCAATGCGTAAAACGATCCTTTAATACCGAGGGTAGCCTTTGCAAGTAACTAGCAGCTTCTTGACAAGTATTTGAGTTGTGAATTCGACGTTAAAAAGTAAGCCTTAAAATACCTTACTTAATTAAAGCACAACGTTTGAACTTGCTATTTTTAATTACATTAATAGCTTAAATCACGTCGTACTTGATATATTTTAACTTAATACTCTTCTTAGCTTAAATGCAAAAAATCAAAGAAATTAATCAAAGAATAAGATAATTATTAGTTATTAAAGTTAAGTTAATAAAAGTGGCGGTGTGCTAAGCGAGGTGGCTTAAATAAGAAAATGGCTCGAATATTAAGGTGAAGACTTTTATATTAAATAATACAAAAAGCCGCAAATTTATTAATATAAATTAATATCTTATTAAGTGGCTTTTTTTGTGAATTTAATTATATAAACTTCGGTATTAAATGCTATTGATTACACTATGTTACTTAGAGCTTTCGCAATAAGTAACAACTTAGTTGTCACAATTCAAGGAATCACGTGTGTCTTGGCCCTGAGGCTCGGCAGCTACGCTGCACAGAGAAGCCAAAGACTACAAGGATCCTGGGAGTAGACGGGGTTCCAGGAATCAAGTGATTCCTAGGAGCATGGCTCGTGGGAGCCAGGGGGCTCCCAAGACCCCATTTGCCCTATAAGCATTATATAGAGTAAACAACCCAACGGCTAGTTGATCCCCAAATCATGCGACCAGGGTCACGTGACATGCTAGCCCGCTAGACGGGTCGCGAGAGCTTGCGCGCTCCGCGAGCCCGTCTTGCGCGGCTTGCAGCCAAGACAGAGGGTTTATATAAACACAGTAGTTTCTTAGGTAGTAGAGCTTCGTGCTCAAATTCATATAGCAAGTTTACCTTACAGTTTACCACTGCTTGTAACGTCTCTATTCCTATAAAGAACCAGATTGTCTTGTGACTTTACTTCATAGCTGATACCAACCCGACGAGCCTGTACGCACAGTACCCGCGAACGGCAGGAACGTTACACTTTGCTAATAGCCAAAGAGTATAGCACCAAAGGAGATTACCCTCTAAAGGCAAGCCGTACTTTATCAAAATCAATTGAACTTACGACTGCTTAGAATACCTGAAGAAGTGCGTTGTTGTTTATTGGAATTGTAAGATTATAATTTTCTGAGAAAACGCTTAGAACATTAAAAACAAAACAAAGCGTTATATGGCCGACTTGCGAGAAGTAAGAGAACCCTTTGCACCAAAGTCATTAAATGATTATCTTTAAGTTAAGAATACGTAAGAAGTTTTATAAGAAATTAAAAATAAGCGCTACTAAAAGAAAAGATAATAGTCTTACGAACTAATATTGATTTATTATTTAAAGATTAATGAGATCTAAGAATTAGCGGCCTTTAAGTTGAAAACGCCTTATACTTTGATTAGTTACAACAATGAATTGCAACGTTGAATGAATAAAACGATAAGAAAAATCATTGAAGAGTAACAACGATGTGTTACTATAGCACTAAGACGCTTGAAGCTAGTAGCAACGAGAGAAGCAAACCAGCTAATCTTCACTGTTTTCTTAGCCGGCATCGAAACTAAGGCATTAGTTAACTTAAGAGCCATGAAACGCTTTATGAACTCAGTCTTCGTTAAAAAAATAAAACATTTTCATCATTTGAAATCCTAAGCTATACTAGCTTGCACTGCTTAACGAGAAAAACGCAAAAGAAGACGATTAGGTTCGCAAAAAAACTAATAAAATTACTATGTAAATTAAAGACTATTATGAAGTACTTTACTTTAATATTATACTTATGAAAGACATAATATAATATTAAAAACCTTATGATTACATAATTATAACATTAGTATAAATTAAGTAGCCAAGACAATTAGGTTTAATAACTATTACTGCAAACGCAATTAACTTATCAGCGAAAGAGAAGCTAGCATCGCCTTCTTAAATATAACGCTAATAAACTTCAACCAAATGAATTGAATTCTCAGCCAATTAAAGGCCAAGAATTAACTCAATTAATTAGTTGATATACGAGAACAACTGCTTGTATTATACAAAAAGTACGCAAGGATATTTAAGAACCCTCAAGACATAAGAGCCTTGCCAAAACATTAGTTATAAGATTATGAAATTAACTTTAAAAAAAGATTTGTGCTTATTGCGAAAAAACTTTGCAACTAAAGTTACGCTACTATGAGAACGCTTAAGGAATAGTATAAGCAAGAAGTAAAAAAGAAATAGCTTTGGAAGTTAAAATCGCTTTGCGCCGTTAATATGCTAGTCGCCAAAAAGCCAAGGAACCTAAAGGAGAAACCTTACGGCGACTTTCGCATAATTAATAATAAAACGATAAGAGATATATACCCTTTGCCAAACGCGCAATTCTTGCGAGACAAGTTAACTAAAGCAAATATTTATACTAAGCTTAATTAGCGCAATGCATTTAATTTAATTCAAATTAAAAAGAGACATAAATAAAAGATAGTTATTATTTTGCCTTTTGGCTTGTAAGAGTATATGATTATATCATTTGAACTAATAAATGCACTTGCTATTTACTAAAAACAAAATAATAAAATTCTTAAGAAATACATTAAATTAATAATTATTTATTACTTAAATAATATCTTAGTATTCTTAAAATACCTTAAGTAATATAAGAAATACGTTTAACAAATCATGAGAGCCTTAATAAAAGTGAACTTTCGCTTAAAGCTATCGAAGTGCCAATTTTTAATTAAACAAGTTACTTTCTTAGGCTATGTTATATGTTTAAGAAAAATAAGCATTAACCTTAAGAAAATCAAAGCTATGCGTAAATAAAAGTCGCCAAAAAACGTTAAAAATATATAATTTTATTTAAGATTTGCCAACTTTTGCTAATAGTTTATTTAAAGCTATTTAAAAATCGTAAAACTTCTTACTAACTTGACTTGAAAAGAAGTACTTTTCGACTAAGATAGCAAGTGTAAAAAGGCCTTTTAACGAATTAAAGCGGAATTCGTTAAGAAACCAATACTTCGTGGCTTTAATAAAGAAATAAAAAGCGTCGTTGAAACCAATGCCTTTGATACTTGTACTAGCGCAGCACACTTGCAGCGGGATAAGGAGAAATAACTACACTTAGTAGTGTACTACTTTAAGAAGATGTTTTTGGCTAAGTAAAATTATAATATTTATAAGAAAAAACTTATGATTATTATTAAAGCACTTAAGCACTAAAAAACCTACTTACAAGGAGTTAAATTCTTAGTTATTATTTACACTAATTATATGAATTTTCATACCTTTACTACTATTGTTGGTTCGCTGAGCCTCTTTATGCATTCTGCTCGGGGATCTTTTTGTAAAGAGGTTTCAGACTACTTTCGGCCCCTTATATAAACCTATCTTCGCTCTCTTTTAAAGAAGGCAAACACCTTGAATACAATTATTTTTTGATTGTTTCACTTTATGATTTGATATATTAATATATCTTGTGAGCCTTTATTAGTATTGCACTAACACTAATTAGTAGTTTATTGTACGCTAGTACTACAAATAATAAGATTACAAATTGAAGAGTTAACTCTTGATAATACGAGAAGTACTTTGTTGTTACCTCTTTGGCTTCTTCTCGTTTTAGCTTCAACTTAACAAAGTACTTAAGTACTTCTTCTTTGATCGCAAAATAATTAACTTAAGTATTTTAATTATTAACTGCTATCTTAAAAGCAAAACCTTCATTTAAAGCGCTAATCGTTAGCAACCTATTAATTTTAAATATATTATCTTTGATACAATAAATAAGAACTTACTTGCGTTTCATTACGCATAATAATTACAATAATTACTTGATAATAATTGTTAAAACCTAATCTTCATTTGAAGCGCTAATCGTTAGCAACTTGTTAATTTTAAATATACTATTTTTAATACAATAAACAAAAACCTACTTGCGTTTTATTATGCATAATAATTACGGTAGTTACTTAACGACAACTGTTAAAACTCAACCTAAAACCAAACCACTGAATTACTTAAGTATTGTGGCGGGGACAGCCACTGGTTTCTTTTGTCACATGATTGCGCCAGTTCTTCGCACATAAAAGAAGCCAACACTTAATTTCAAAACATCAAAAACGCAACACCAAATATATTTTATTTATTAGAACCTTTTTTCTTTTCTTTTTTATTAATTTGTACTCTTTAGATATGTGATATTTTTAAATTTAATTAATTTGTTGTTTATAAATCTTAAATTCTTCTCTAGTGGCTTGCTACATGCTACCCTCTTGTTGTGTAGTTTATTAGGCTTTATCCCTCTCACAGTATTCTCTTGGTACACCTGCGAATTGACTTTAAATTATGTCGAATTACAAAGATGAAGTATTAAAAATAGCTTTTATTACGAAAGAAGCTGTAACTTAATCGACTTAAGCGCAACTCATGAATTTTCTTGCGGACCTTAGCGCATACGTTACCAATTTCCAAAAGCTCTGCGATAGTGAGCACTTAACTGAGATTTTGTTTATTGACTTTTGAGAATATTTCAATGAGTAAACCCTTAACACTTAAAAACAACTTAATAAGAAGAACTAAGTGAAGCTGCAAAATGACCTCTAATTTTGCAAAGTCTACGTATAATGTGAAAAAGAAATTGCTATTGCACAAGCTCTTGCAAATGCTATCAAAGCAACGGAGAATAATTGACCGCAAAATTAGCTTAAATTATAGCAACGCAAATACGACACCAAATGAACTCCAAAACGCTCGCGAATTACTCCTGCGCTTGCATAGCCTGCACAACTTGCGCAACCCATGAAATATTCATAACTTATAAAAGCTATAGTTAAGCTTGTAATTCAACAAAATAAAGAATCACTAAAAATTACAAGACCTAAATTGCAAGTTTTATTTAACTTAATTTTACATTGCGACTTGCTTAGCCACCATACCCTTGCAAGAGTTAACACTGCGCATAATTAAGCTGTTGCATTATCACTTGTTTAATTTAAATAAAGATTAAATTACTACGCACTTTTTAATACCACGCCAATGCCGCCGCTATAACCAAAAGACGGCTTACTGCTACTATTCAACTTATCCCGAACCCTTATTGAACCACCTCAATTTGGTCATTATAATATATTATGAATTTATTAACCTCAAACCAGGCAAAATTATTAGTAAACCTTACCAAGATGTACATCAAGAAGCTCCAATATAGCGAAGGCAAGGATCACTTAAATAAAAAACTCCACATCTTTGCCAACCTATATTAGCGAGTATTAGTTGAAACTACAATTTAGCACCAAGCTTTCTCGTTAATGCTCTAAGACGAAGCCAGTTCGTACTACTACTAGTACCTTCAGAACAAGAGGTACACTTTTTAAGAGCTTGTTACGGCTACGCGAAGCAACTTTGAAACCAAAGAACATGCGAATCGGTTTCTTAGCCGCTAGTTTAGCTTAACTTTTACTGTATTTTGGGAAAAAGAGAACTACTAGTACAACAAGCTTATTAAGGCTTAGTTAAAAACCTACGCTTGAGAGCTTTAGAGTTTACAACTGGGTTTTAAAAACAACAATATGCGAAACAATAAGACTTTTTGGAATAAGCTTTTATAAGGCGTTTTTGAGAACAAAATCTTTAACATAGCCTTATTTAATTCTTCGCTTATCTTCTCAGCGCTACTTGATAGCCTTCGGGCTGTAGTTAATATTACTTGAATTATTACGAATAGTAAAGACTAGGTACTTGCCAATCAGCGCTAATTTGAGCTAATTATAAACTCGTTATGTACAAATGTACAAGTTGTTGTTATACTTGCTTATAGTTTTTTTTTCTTCTTCTTCTTCTTCTTTTTTTTTGAATACTCTTTTGTTACTTAATAATATCTTCACACTTACTTTATGTATTTACTTAATCTTTAAGACAATTGTACGCTTTTTACTTAGTTTTATTTTGCACTATTTGGCTTTTGCGAACTTTTACGCGTTGAAAATCCATAGTCTTTTCAAAAGGAAATATTACCGGTGTTAGTTCGCTGAGCCTCTTTATGCATTTTGCCCGAGGATCCCCTTGTAAAGGGGTTTTAAACTACTTTTGGCCCTTTATATAAACCTACCTTCGCTCTTTTCTAAAGAAGACAAACACCTTGAATACAATCATTTTTTAACTATCTCACTTCATAATTTAATATATCGATATATCTTGTGAGCCTTTACCGGTACTGCATCGACAACTACTAAAGTTCTTAATAATTAAAAATTGGCTAAGTGGGCTAAGAAACTTGCTTCGTTTAACCTAATTATTAAATATGTTTAAAAAAAGAATAACGCTTAAGCCAATGCGCTAAGCAAGTTGCTAGGCTATAAGAATGATAAGATTTATAAAAAGATTGCTTTGTTAAAACTACTTAATAATGAGAACATAATACTTAACGTATAAGAAGCAGTAGTAATTAAACCAGTTTTAAAAGATTCTTAACATAATACTCTAAAAACTACTTAGCAAAAAGACAAGCTATTACTAAATCAAACTAAGAAACTAATTCAATAAAACATTATTAAAAATGAGATTATGCGCGTTAATGAAAAAGTATAGCTTTCGCTTAATTTAGCCGAAGCATACGTTAAGAAGCAATATGAGCTTCTCGCGCATAAATACTAAAAAATACGTAAAACGTATCTTAAGATTTTAAGAGACTATTAAAGCGAAGAACTTCGCGGCGTAGTTAAAAAAGTGATTGAAAATTGTAATACTTGCATTAAAAATAAGCCTACTTGGCACGCATCTTATAAGCAAATAATTATAATACTTATATCACTTAAACCTTAGAAATTCATATCATAAGACTTCATAGGGCTATTGCCCTTATCAAAGGACCTAGCCACAAGAGTTAGCTATGACATAATACTAGTTATTATAAAAAGACTTACTAAGTATTGTGAGAGAGATAAAGCCCAATAAACCACACAACAAGAGGGTAGCATGTAGCGAGTCATCAGAGGAAAATTTAGAATTTGTAAACAACAAATTAATTAAATCTAAAGATATTACATATCTAAAGAGTACAAATTAGCAAAAAAGAAAAAAAAAAGTTCTAATAAATAAAATATATCTAATATTGCGTTCTTAATATTCTGAAATCAAGTGTTAGCTTCTTTTATGTGCGAAGGACCAGCGCAGTCATGTGACAAAAGAAACCAGTGGCTGTCTTCGCCACAGTATATAACCCTCGTACTAATTAAGCAAACTCTCATGGCCAAAG
The DNA here is from genome assembly GCA_017366145.1 of Cadophora sp. M221. Lineage (NCBI taxonomy): Eukaryota > Fungi > Ascomycota > Leotiomycetes > Helotiales > Ploettnerulaceae > Cadophora > Cadophora sp. M221. The sequence goes on along the minus strand of JAFJYG010000088.1, from coordinate 73,240 downwards.
ACTTAGCACAAGTTGTAACGCAACAAGCTTTCCAATTCCCACATACGTTCTTAGAATACAAAGTAAAAATTAAAGATTAAGAGATCAAGAGAAGTTAAATAGAGACTTGCGGTCTGAGGCTTGCAAGGCACCAACTCATAGCAATGCGCCAGCTTGTTACATTACCCTCCTCTCCAAAAAAAAGCTCGTCCCAAGCAACTAAGTTTTAAAAATGTTTCTTTACTATGCATTAAAATGCCTTAGGTTGTTCTTTTCATAATTATAATTATTATTGAAGTCGTAGTTATTTAAAGTAGTAATTATCACTTTCTTTTTACTTGTGCTAATAAATTAAGAGTTTGTAAAAGGCCAAGCTAATTCATGATAATCCTTTAACTAATAGTTAAAATTACTATAGCGTAAGCAAGCACTTATATTCTTGTACAATTAGCGTATTAGTTTGCTAAATAAGAAATAACTAAGTACGTTAATTAAATTTATACTTATGTTCAAAATATTTATTAAATCATTGTATTAAGTAATCGCTAAAAGAGTATTCGTAGTATATAATTTAAATAAAGGGTTTAAAACTAAATTTAAAGAGCTTAAAGTACCAAAACGAGAAGATAGCTTTTGCATAACTCGTAGAAATTAAGGGTATAATAAAGGCAGTTTCAATTATTACGCAAAACGATTTTTAATTATTAAGCTAAAACCAAATTAAAAGGCAAAGATCTTATGATTATTATTTCAATTATATTCTTTTGCTTTGTATAACATGCATTTAAACTTGGCGATATAATTAGGTATAAACTTAAAGGCTTAGTTAATTCAATGGAGACGATTAATAGCTTCTTAAGTCTTATTTGGGTTATCGAGGGCTCGAGATAGCTAATTAAGAATCGATTGGTATGACTAGAATTGCTCTTGCTTCGCGGTAGCTAGCTGTGGCAACACTTGCGACTGGACTTGGGATTTGAGACGGTTGTACACGTAGTAAAACTGTGCTACGGAGTCGCCAAGTGCGCCGGAGAGGCCGTCCACACGTAGTTTGGCTTTGATAGCTGGGAGCCATGTGTCGAAGTGATATGATTTTCCGTCGAACTTCGCAGGGTCAGGTAGAATAGGCTTTGGGCGACCTGAGGTTCGGGCAGCAGTCTGCAGAGCTTCGACTTGAATTTGAAGGTTAGCGACTTGCTTAGTGAGCTGTTGAAGTTGCTGGACAGGAGTAGGGGTCGCCATGTTGAGTAGAATCGAAAAGAGGAATAGAAAGGTAAGGAAAGGCTGTGAAAGCGAGGGTATCGTCTTAATCAAGCGTTCAATAGACGAGCAGAGAGTTGATGAGTGCGACAAAGTATTAGGTGTTGTGCGGACAGATCAGGGGAGACAAACAGAATACAGAACAGACAGATCAGGCCGGACAGACAGACAAACAAACAGATACGGTGGTCGTAATCAGAGGACTTTATATAATGTGACGCAATGGGCTTTTCAATTCCCACATACGTTCTTAAAATACAAAGTAAGGATTAAAGATCAAGAGATCAAGAGAAGTTAAATAGGGGCTTGCGGCCTGAGGCTTGCAAGGCACCAACCCATGGCGATGCGCCAGCTCGTCACACAAGTTTACCTTAAAAAGATAATATCTAAGCATAAAATGCTTAAAGAAATCGTATTAAACAAAAATAAGTCGTTTACATTAAAGTTTTAAAAAGCTTTAATTGCCTTCTTAAGAACTAAACGAAAGCTATTAATTGCTTTTTATTCTCAAACTAATGAAGAAAATAAGCAAATAAATTAAGTTATCAAAGCATACTTGCGTTATTATATTAACTATTGTTAAAACAACTAAGTAAAACTTTTTCCACTGGTCAAGTTTGCTTATAATAGCTTATTTATAAAGATTACTAAGGTTACGCTTTTCTTCGCTAATTACGATTATAAGTCATAAGCTTATAAGAAATCATTAGATATAAAAGTGGATAATAATGCGGCGCATATTTAAGTTTAGAATATTAAGAAACTTTACTAAGAATTATCTTAAGAATTGCAATTTGTAGTGGAAAAAAATGCGCACTATTATAACAAAGTACGTAGTTAAGAGTCAACGCTATAAAAGAAGAATAAGGTTTATTTTTTACGAAAAAACATTAATACAAAGTAATTAAGCAATAAACTAAATTATAAGAAATTAAAACTCTTTAAAATTAAGAAAACTAAGAGATTATTAAATTATAAGCTTTAATTACTTGCAATAATAAAAAAGATATTTCTTGTGTTTTATATATTACTACTAAAGAAAGCACTACTAAGAGCACTATTAGCCTTAAAAACAATTACTAAACTAATTAACTTACTTATGAAATATAATATTAAGAAACTATTAAACTATTAGTATTTTAAAAGGCAAGTCAAATACTTAGTAAAATAATTAAACTACTTTTTATTTAAAAACACGTGAAAATTTAAGTCAACTTTTAACTGCCTTAAGAAGCTTGCTAGCTTTTATCAAGAAAATTCAAATTTGCTTAAAAGAGATTCTCAAGGTTGAAGAGGAAATCATTGAATAAGGGGAAACCGGGGTTATTAGAACGCTTGGCGCTTGCTAGCTTGGGACTTGGGGAAGAAGAGCGCTCGGGTTCAAAGGCAAGCAACTAGTGGGTTGGGAAGAAACCTTTGGCTCTAAAGAAGAAGTAGGCAACCAAGAGCAGGCTAGCATCTTGCCAAAAAAAAAACAATAAATAAGCCAACTTGCAAACAACTTGCAATACCTCAAGAAATTATAATTTTGTTTTGCTTGTATACACTTAGAATATTGCTTAAATTGCAACAAATTCAAGTAGCAAGTGCGCAAGCGGTTCTAATAGTAAGAACAGCATTTTGCGCGGCACGCTAGGCTCTCAATGCGCAAGGCCAGAACAATTCATTGCTTCTTCTTCTTTTGCGCGACGCCGGGCGTTGGGCAATAAAGGCTTGTTGATGGCATAATAATTAAAAAAGATGGCCATTAGTAATTATTAATATTTTCTTGTTATACTTAAAGCGTAGAAACACGCTAATAACAAAAGGGAAATAGTATCACGGTTCAAAGAATCACATAAGTCTTGGCCCTAAGGCTTAGCAGCCTGGCTGCACAAAGAAGCTAAGACTGGTCACGTGGGGGATTCCAAGAGCTTTGAGAGCCTTCGTGAGATTTAAAGATTCAAGGATTTAAAGAATCTAAGAATCTAGGGATTTTATTAAATTATAATTTTATATAAATAAAGTAGTTTTTTAAGTAATAAAGCTTTATGCTTAAATTCATATAGCAAATTTATCTTACAATTTACTACTGCTTATAACGTTTTTATTTTTATAAAGAACCTAATTGTCTTATGACTTTACTTCATAGCTGATATCAACTCAACGAGCCTGTACGCACAATACCCGCGAACAGCAAGAACATTACACTATTATTTTTGCTCGTTCTTCGTATTCACGTAAATTCGTTAATTATATGAATATCATTATTCACACAAATGCAAATTGTTACGGCTAGCAAGAGGTTGATACGACGAGTAGACTTTAGCTTTGTATTTGGGCCTGATGCTGCGCTCAGAATCGAGAAGAAAAGACAAGGAGAAAAGAAAGCTTTTTGTAAGAGAAAGCTCAAGTATAAATACATTAAGAACCCGCCTAATGGGGCCTAGCGTAGTCGAACGCCATTCATATCAACATGTCGCATGATCGTCTCCTAGTCTTCCCTATTAGGCTTAACGCCGTCGCATAACCAGCGATGCTACGAGCTCGTGTCGATTAGAGTACGAGGCGCATTGTAAGTCGTAACACAAATGACGTAATTGCGCTCTTATAATTAATTATATCAAATTGATTTAATACTTTGTTAATATAAGCGTTTTAACATAAGAATTTTTTTTGGTTTCTTATAATAGAAATAATCTTAAATAAAGTAAAAATCTTCTTCTTAAAAGTTTTAAGAGTTAGTTTTGTTTTTATCGATGTAGTACTAATAAGAAAACACTGAACGCTTGTTTGATATATCAAATACGTTAAAGTGCAATGAAACAGTTAGTCAAAAGTATAATATGATTGTAAAGTTTAACTCTTTTAAAAAGTGTTGAAGATGATTTATATATACATGTATACCTCTTCAAAGAAGGTTTGAAACAGGTTTGTATTGCCTCAGGCCTACTTCCAAAGAACCTCGGCACAAGCAATTCCTTGCGTACCAACAGTTTTTTTATAATCAGAAAATTGTTAACGTAAGTAACGACTAATATCTTACTTTTTTTATTAATATACATATAATTATTAGTTTTTAATAAAACATATTTAATTTTAGTAAATTTTATAAGTAACTTCTTTTGCCACAAGCGTAAAAACTACCTTAAATTATATAAAGCCTTAATTAACTTTATGTAATTGTTATTAGTTAAAATTCTCTTATTTTCTTTTTATTTTAACGAAAGTTTAATATATATATTATAATTTGTTGGTTTAATAATCGTCACGTTGTAATCACATGCTCGCTTACTAAGTGTGTGAGGTATTGTGAGAGGAATAAAGCCCAATAAGCCACACAACAAGAGAGTAGCATGTAGCGAGCCATTAAAGGAGTTCCCTAGGTTTAAGAACAACAAATTAATCAAATCTAAAGATATCACATATCTAAAGAGTAAGAATTAACAAAAAAGAGAGAAAGAAAAGGTTCTAATAAATAGAATATATATGGTGTTGCGTTCTTAACGTTCTGAAATCAAGTGTTAGCTCCTTTTATGTGCGAAGGACCGGCGCAATCATGTGACAAAAGAAATCGAGGGGCTGTTCTCACCACAGTATATAAGAGAAGCTTCTCTCTTGAAAAGCTCTTCTTTTCTTGAATACACATATTTACCACTAAAGAAACCCCCCTTGATTATGTGTTGATTTTATAGCTTTGCTTCGTGTTACGGCTAACCTCAAGTTGATACGACAACTGGTTGCAAGCAACGCAGTCTTAAGTCTCTTGTATTTGGGCCTAAAGTTACGCTAAGTATCGAGTAGAAAAGACAAGGAAAGAAGAGCTGCGTAGCTGACTCTGGTTCTTGTTTTTATACATGGAAAAATCAAAGGATGCGCGCTAGTCCTGATTAGGCCTACTAATTCGCATATGCGACATCATATGCGACATTCATCTGCTTCTCTTAACTCGTGACTTTCATACCGTAACACTTTGAAGCCTTGAAATTTGTGGTACCACTTAAGTTCAAACAACAGATTTAATATTATTATTAAGAAATACAATATTATTATTGTATTGTTTAACTTTTAAGTTATATAAAGTGGCCAAAGTCATAATAAGCTTTTATTTTATAAATTTATATACTTTTGCGTATGTTTATTTGTAATCTTTGTTATATCTTTCTTAGTACACAAGGAACTGCTTATGCCGAGGTTCTTTGGAAGTAGGCCTGAGGCAATACGAACTTGTTTTGAACCCTCTTTGAAGAGATATATGTGTATATATAAACCACCTTTAGCACTTCTTAAAAAAGCCAAGCTTTACAACTATATTATATTTTTGATTAATTATCTCATTGCAATTTTACGTATTTAATATATTAACAAACGTTTAGTGCTTTTTTATTGGTATTATATTAATACGTATAATTGAGTTGATTTCTTTACGATTTAATTATTAGTTTAATTTAATTTTATTTTATTATATCGTAATTAGTCATCATAACTTCGCGAATAATAGCCATTTTTAAAAGATTATTATTTACATCAAAACTCACAAATTTAACTCCCAGTTTAAATGATTTATTTAATTAAGATAACAATATTATAAGTTGAAAACTCAATTCGCGTTAATTTTAATCAAATATTATTCTTTAATCCTCTCTTATAATAGCTAAATAAAAACTACGAATTTTAACCGGTCTTATTAGCGTGCCTTTAAAATTCTGTAATATAAGTAATTACGCTTTTAGTTTATTTTAATATAAATAAGTGAGTTTTCGTAATCTTTGCTACGTTAATATCATTAAATATTTAATGCATTTCTTATTTAAATCTATTTTATCCTTTAAATATTATTCATGTAATTAATATAACCTTATAAGTATTTTCGTTATCAAAATAATCCTAGAGAAAAGTTTCGACTTATATTATAACCTCGCCTCAAAAGTATAAAGTGAGGTGGCGTGATAATTTCTATTTTAAACTACTGGTTCGGACAGCTCAGCTCAGCTCATGCAGTTCATGCATGATGAGAGGAAAACTGACCCCTCTCTCAAAATTTCTCATTGTTCAGTAGACGATAGACACCCTCTCGAGTCTAAGCACCATCCTCGCCGATGAACACGACCGTTCGATAACATGATTCATTTTCTCATCCTGCTACTCCTTTGCCCAGGCGTTCGGTGCGACTGGTGGGATGACTTCACCAACAATCTAGCCACCGATCTCGCTCCCATAATCTCACTCTTTGGAGTCGAACCAACAAAACAGTTCCTCAGCGAAAGTATCTCTCACCTCGACTATTTCATCTTGGCCATGGCCCCAATCGGGATCATCACTGCCGTCATATCCGCCATTCGTGTCCGTGGCGGATCGTCGATGCGAGCATTCATTGGTAGAGGTCAGGAGGGCATGGGATCGATTGAAGCTGAGCTGTGCTCCTCGACAAGTGGCGACGTTTGTGAGCTATACAACAACGGCGGAATCGCTAGAGTGATGGGCCGCCCAAAGATCCTTGAAATTGTCGTCGACAAGAAGGCCAGTCTGGATGATTTCTTTGATGGTGTCGAAGGCCACGCCACGGCGGGGATATATGGTTCTTTCGAAGAGTACTATCGGGCCGGACTGAGAGTCAGAAAGCCGAAAAGAGAATGGGAAGAAGAGTCGGAAAGTGACTGGGAAGAGTTGTCCTCAAACCGCATGATGCTCTGGTCGGTTTGTATTGGCGCCATCCACCTCGTGCAGAAGCTCTGGGAAAAGATGTTTCAGCAATACATTGGAGACACAAGTTCACTAGACGAAGAAGAAATGTGTGCTGGAGATCCTCAACCTCGAATTTTCGTTCCCCCACTGGACGCATTCCCCAACCCTGGGGAAAGCTTCGGTCGGGAGTTTGATGAGAGACCTTTTCTGGAACAACCCTTGAAGAAACGAGCCATGAGCTCTACGAGTCCATCAGCGAAGCCCGAAGAGCAAGAATTTGCTCCAAATCCGAACATTTCTCTCAATGTGTGGATGAAACCGGTTTCTAAGTCATCCCTTCGATTAGCTGCCGCCTGTGGAGCTACTGTTCAAGCTGGCGTTGTTGCTGTAGCTGCAGTTGTAACCCTTCGTCTCAAGCTCAGAAAAGAGGAGTCCGAAGTTCCACGATATGGATTTCCACTGTTCGTTTCAGGTACCGCTTTCCTCTGCGTTGGCATCTATCTCTGCGCGTTTCTAGTTGGCGATTCTACGAAAGAACGACAATTTCGCCGAAGAGGGAAACGGACCAGCCTGTTTTGGCTTCAGCCGGGCGGCCAAGTCGTTGGCGATCAGACATTTGACCCGTTCGCATACACAGATGATGGCAAACTTCAGAAATACACTACCTCCTGGAAAAAGAAGCGTCAAAATCGTGGCCAAGTCGGGGTTTGGGTTGCTGTCGCTCTCAGCGTTCTAGGTTTTGTGATGCAATTCGTTGGGATTCGAGCGTTACACTCGTCAATTTCACTTGCGCAACTCGGCGCCATTGTTCTCATGAGCCTTCTCCGGTCTTTGTTGCGATCAAGACGCCGGAAACACGAAACAAATCTATTTCATGACGCCAACGACGACGAAAGGATGCTACAGATTGTCGAAGGTTATGAACTGGACTGGTTAGCGATTCGGCTAGCTCACATTCTCACTCAAAATCTCAGCGACGAGGTTACGCACGACCAAGCAGACGAAGCTACGGACGATCAAAGCGACGGCAGCAATAGCGGAACGTCGCAGTCGGAGCCAGAAGGCTGCTCGCGTCAGATATACTCCTTGTTCTATGTTGGCACTGATCCTCTTCGGCAGCATTCGGTGCTTCTCCCTGATGTAAGTGACCCAGATGGAACGGGGAGCAATCTTAAGCACAATCTTGTCCATCGCAATCAATACGGGTCGAGTTGGGTGGCGATCGTAGGCTCAACCGCACCCTCCACTGCCACATCAATCACCCGTCCTCCCGTCCGTACCAAAGCCTCACTCTATGCCACCTTCTCCATCGCGAAGACCTATCTTTCGACCCAGAGCCTCACAAATGCTCAAGAAGGTCTACCGATTTTGACAGCTTTCGCTATTAGAAAACGACTTGCTCGAATTACCATGGATAGATCCGTCAAATCTAATGCGGAGCGAACGCGAGAGGGCTCATACAGCCGGCTGTCAGGGACGGATTGGTCACCGAGAATCGTTCCAGTGAGGAAAGACGTGATGCCCTTGGTAGCTGCCATTGAAGCTACAGCAATGCTCCTGTTTTCACCAAGTAATAACGTTCGATTTCGAGACACTTGGAAACAAGTCCAGCAGTTGAGTTGGGCAATTCACTGCACGATGTCCACCGAAGACGGGAAACTGCTCGAACCGTCGTCACCAATATACCCCCGAATATCAAGATCATCTTCTTCGTCATCCGACTGGGTTCTCGATCCCTCCGATATTGAAGCGGTTCTTGGTCTCTGGACCTGGAGTCTTAGCTCTAATCCGATCCTGTCGCGTGCTAGTACAAAATGGCCCGAGGAGCAGGAGCAGCGGCGTTACATTCAAGTTTTGTCACCTCCCCCATTCCAATCCATGTCACCGATATGGGAAACGGAGCCGCAAAACGAACCTCGAGAGACGCCTTTGAATCAACTCTGTGCACAACACATCTTCTTCAGCTTCCTCCAGGCGCTTAGCACAATTATTGCAAGCTTTGGTGGCACCTTTCAATTTAAACATCGAGGTAGTAGGGACTTCTACCTCTCAAACAGCACAATCGATCATATTGCAAGCATTTTCGTTGAAAACAAACTTGGGACCCATGTGGAAGCCTTGCGAGTAATCGTCGAGGCATTCAATCTTGGATGGCGACGTCATCGGGGCGACTCTGGGAAAAGAGCTGCAGAAAGTCTGTGGGAAGCGACACGTCTCCATACAAAGGACTTGTGGCGCAACGGAGCCTGGAATGAAGCAGAAAGCCTACTACGATGGCTTTTGCAGACACTACGATCCCATTATAAAAGCAGACTGCCAAGAGGTGCTGAGATCAGTAGGAAACGCCTCGCAGATTTCGATAAGAGCCGAGAATGCGCTGGAGAACAGATGGCTGCTACATGGTGCATTCTTGGTGAACTCTATCGATTCGCTTACATGAAACACAATCGTGCTCTAGAGCACTTCTGGAGAGAGGGCCTTATCTGGATGCACAACGAGAGGTACAAACCTGAAAAGTCCTATATCCAAGTGGTGGACTTCCTTTTGGATGGAATACTTCCCCAGGAACTGCTGGCTGGCCGATCGGTTCGAGGTCCCTGTGAGGCAGCTTGGTGGATGATAGACCAGACTGGACACGCAGAGAAAGCCCCCATTGAGGGAAATGGCCTAGACAAATTCTTGAAACAAGTCGTGAACGGCAAACTGCGAAATTATGAAGGGCGTGATATCTACGGATGGTATCATGTCCTTGACTCAATAATCGAACTCTCGGCCGCAGTAAACATGAACGACGTAATCCCGGAAGACTCTATCCTCTCCGTCCCGGCCGCCATAGGACCTGTTGACGAGCGGAGCAAGAAGCATGATGATGACTTGGATCCTGTGAATGACGAACAGATTAAACTAGGGAACCGTGAAGATGAAGGAAGTGGCAAAAAAATAAAAGTCGAGTGAACCATACTTTCCCATATCGCGGCCTCGGGACATGTTATGCTGGCGAGAGCGCTTGTCGAAGCTGGCGCTGGCATAAATATCACTGATGGGTCAGGAAAGTCGCCTTTGCATCATGCCGTCATTAGCTGCCATGTCGCCATGGTGGAGTTCCTTCTGTCTTTTGACAATATTGCAGTTCAAGCCACGGATGCCTTGGGCCGCACACCACTCTGGTACGCAGCGAAGGCTGGGCAGAATGGGGCGGAAACCATTGCAGTATTAGCCACCAGCGGGAGGGTAGGCAGAGGCTATTCTACTCTAATGAAAGCCGTATGGGAAGGTGAAGAGGATATTGTTGCAAGTCTCCTTGTACACAAAGATAAGCTGGTTCTTGGTGGATTTTCCCATAACGAAGCTCCGAAGTCAATACATCGAGAAGTCAGCGAAGATCCAACAACACTGGAAGCCTGGAGTCTAATGGAACTTAAGACACCACAGACCGCACTTCACGCCGCTATCCAGAGTCCATGCAAACACCACCGCGTCGCGAATCTCTTACTAGAACAAGTGGAGAATGCGGCAGACTACCTCGACGGTGATGGTTGCAGTGTCCTTCACTATGCGGCGCGTCTCGGTCGTCTTGATAGACTACAATTTCTGCTCAACAGACTCGAGATACTGAAGACTAAGTTGGGACGCGGCGATAACCGGGGGCGCACCCCTCTTATGACCGCCGTGATCTATGGTCAGCCATTGATCGTGGAAGAACTTTTGAAATACCCCGAGCATGTAGACTTCAATCAGAAGGACGATCATTATAGAACGGCTTTGATGCTGGCAGCGACACCTAACTACGATCAAAACGGGCAAGCAAAAGCAGTATCGCTCCTAGCAAACTCGGGTTTGGTCGACATTTGGTATGGAAATGGAATGTATGCGCTAGATTGCGCCGTCTATGAGAATGACTTAGCAATGATTGAAATCTTGGTGAAAGCGGGAGGGCGAGCTGCGGCTGCGAAACCAATTATTATCAAGGCCATGAAGAATTTGATAGAGAGTACCGATAAAAAGGGCTTCCTTTATCTTTTCAGGGCCGCGACTCAGATGTCGGTGCTTTCAGTGGATGAAATCACCGATGTGTTTGAGAAAGCGGTGCGAGAGAAAAAGGCGTATGAAGTCAAGGTGATTTTGTCGTATTCGATGATTTTGACTGAGACGGACCGGGTGAGGCTGCGCCAACTGGCGAAAGACATTGGCGTTGATGCCGAGGACATGGAAGATGCGTTACGAACGGAACCGGCTGAAGACTCTGAATCCTCGGATGTGGGAGCGGAGGAGTAACTTTCTCAGCAACTTATAGATTGATTCATACTTATCCAAATGCACGCTTGCAGCGCAGGACTCTCCTGCCATGCTATGACTCCTTTCGGTCAAACTGTCCGCAGATGTCCCCTATTCCAGGCCGTCAAGTGAAAATGATGTAGCAAAACACTTGCAACGAGATGTAGGATAGAAATTTTGTGTAAGCATGCTTGGATTCTTTTGCATGTTTCTTCAAATAACCTTGTCTACATATGCCAATAGTCATTGCGTGACAATAATAGCGCCCAAGAAAGAAGAGAAATGCAACGCTTGTAGTGCAGAAGTTTATGACCTCATGCGGTGACCGAAATACCTGATGTGCTTTTTGGTCGGATCCGTGATGAATCGAGTTGCTGATAGAGAACTTGACGGGTGGTATTATCGAGGACGACGAGGGGAGTGGAGAGCTTGTCCAGAGAACGGCTGGAAAGATTCCTCAACTTGAGGCGAGCAGATAACTTGGAGTCGTTTGAATCGACAGAAGTTGCTGAAGTGCTGAGGGTAGTGGTAGAGCTGTTCCTCGAGGAGAAAACGGTCGAGATGACAGACTCGTCATCATCATCCTCATCGTCCGAGTTCAGAGTCTCGATGATGACAATCGAAATGTCATCCTTGTCTTTGACTGGATCCACAGTTGCTGCCATCATGCCACGTCGGGGTGGCAGCGGCGGTGCGAGCATGCTGTCATGGTCCTCGACGACCTCCTTCTCGTCCATATACTCCTTCTCCCCTAGCATGCTCTTTGCCCTGGAAGCTAACTCTTCCTCAAACCTCTCCGTCCTCGCAAAGTGCGTCTCCTTAACATAAGTCGCGGCACCATCAGCCACAGCGTGCATAATAATCTTAGTTCCGAGATCCGCCCTAACCGCCTCTGCGGTATCGAGAGTCAGTCCGAGAGTCGTGGCATTGATCGTGCCGCTGATGGTAACAGGGCCGAGAATATCGCGCTTGCCGGTGGGGTGTCGAACTCCGTGTCGGTGGAGATGCTTTTGGATAATAGAGCGCTTGCGGTGAGCGCTGTGGATTGCAGAGTAAGGGCTGGGTTGTATTTTTGCACCAAGAGCTTCTGAGAGGCGTCTGGATATAGTCCGATTCACGAAGAGGTAACCATTTGCTCCAGTGTCTGCTAATGCTGAGAGTGCAACTCCGCATCCATTCATACTAAGTATACAAGAGGAATTGTTTCCCTCCTAAGAGAGAGCTTAAATCAAGCTTCGGCAGATCACATTTGCGTAAACCTAGAAAGGAGTCTTTCCCTAGGCCTCTTCGTTTCCCTCCCTCCAACTCGTCTTCCAATTCTTCCTGTTCCTCCTCAACTGACTGAGCCTGATCTTTGACCTGGTCTACTAGCTGAACCTTGGGGGTTTCGGGACAGTCACTTTTATAGTGGCCCGGTTTCCCACACCCATAACACTTGACTTGGCCGTCACCAGAAGAAGCTTGAGGGTTGCTAGGAGCGGTGTCTTTGCGTATAGGGAACGGAGTAGAATGCTTTTGGGGAGTCGAAGAGCGATTAAATGATGCAGAGGTTGATTGACGAGTAAGTGCAGTCCGGGTGGTAGTTGCTTGATGAGGAACCTGGTTCTGAGCTGTACCGGAGGTCTCACGGGTTGCATTCGATAAGCGAGCTGAACCAAGAGTTGGGTTCAGTTCCTAGTTCCTTCGTCGCTCCGCGTTCAATGTGACTAGGTGGTTAAACATGGTAGAGTAATCGTTCTTCTATTGTTGAGCCGATATTCGAGTAGACGCCGTACATGACTGAGACCATCGACGACATCTTCGACCGCCCTTGATTGAAGGCCACAAGCATGTCTTTCTTGGGCTATGAAATTCACCTCGGATGTTAATTTAATGAAATACTCGTCCACATCATTGACGACTCTGGCGGGTCCCATTATCGAGGACACGAAAGGGGGGTTGGTGACTTTGTCAAGATAAAGATGGAGCACTTGGGCGTCTACAATTCAGAATGGGCCAAGCTGAGGGAGGAGATCGATAGGCAGGAAGCCGAAGTCCAGAAATTGAAGGAGAAGTGCGGTATTGACGTGGACAGACAGGCTATCTGAAGTAAGACTCACAGAGGCAGAATCCACGTCGTCTCTCCGGTCGACTAATCGGAAAGGTCCTCGACCAGATAGCCTGAATCCAATAACTTCACCGTGGATAAGCTTAACGTAAAGAAAGGTGAGAACCAAAAGCCCATTGCGCGAATGTTGCTGGTTGTGCAGAACCTGGACGTGACCTGCGGGTGGTTGGATGCCGTTTCTGGATGAGGTTGAATGCTGTTTGTGGAGAACGTTGTTTCTGGATGGGGTCAAAAGTGCCGATTGCAGAGGTTCGATATCGTTTTGGAAAAGTTGGACGCCGTTTCTGCGTGGAATTGAAATGCTAATTCTAGAGGTTCGCTCACAAGGCATTCGAGACTTGACTTTGCTACTTCCCGCACACAAAGCATGGAGGACAAGTCAAATGAACTGATTGATTGAAAGTAAAAAGATTTTGGTATCATAAGAAGCTACTCCGTCCCTAATTCAAGAGGATATCCTGCTCGCCCTTCACAGCTGTGTATCTCACTCCCAACCCTATCCAATCCGATCCGTCGATTTCTGGTATATACATAAAAAGAAAAAGAAAATAGATGCATGCCATGTTTCCCCCTATATACTACCAGAGTATCAAGTTTTTCCCTCTGAAGATAAACCCCATCCCTCCCCCTAGTCCCATTTCCATCCCAATCCCTAACCTAACCGAGCGCCGAAGAGAAGAATATGCAAACAAAAGAAAAAGAACTCGAATCGAATGCGATATGTGCATGGTATATGTGCGTGTATGGCGTGGCGAGAAAGTCTCAATTGGAAGCCACGCTGACCCTTTCGACAACCACCCTCTCGCTCTTCCTATGCGATAAATCCCTCGCTAGTCTCGCTGGTGAACTATCCCTGGCGACAGCGAGGCCGACTCGGATCTCTCCTATGATGGGACCCGCGTGCGAATGCGAGCTCGAGCTCGCTGCTTCTTTCTGCCTTCGCCGTTCTGAGAAGCCTACTGGTGCGTGGGATTGCTGCTTGTGCATGTTCATGTTCATGTTCGCATTTGCTGTTGCAGTTGCGCCTGACCAGGCTTTCCCCCTGTCGTCCATACCCTCACCTACGACGACCAGTGTCGGCGTGCTGGGTTTGGCAACTTGCACTAATCTCTCGGTGGATTTCTCCCTACTTGTCTTCTCAGCCTCGGGACTTCCCCGTCTTGGCTCCCTCCCACGTTCTCGCTCCTCCTTAGTAGCTATAGCGATGGCGCCGAGAGGACTCGACACCTTCCCCACGCTCATAGCTCCGATACCACTGGCCGGCGACGGGAAGTTCTGGCCTCCTACCACGCGGTCTTTCTTAGGACTGCCGTTGGGGTTGGTGGGGTTGATGAATTTCTTGCTCAGGCTTCCTGTGCTTGGTGTCTTGAGACTGGTCTTGATAGGTACGAGGAGTTGTCTCTGTTGACGGGATACGGAGATCTGTCGCGCAATGGAGACGTCGGCTGCGGATTCGAGGCGGGCTTCGTCTTCTTCGGATTTGGGGCTTGAGATGGCCGAGGAAGGCATGGCGGCGCTGGCGTTGCGGCGGGGGATGGAGCTTGGTGCTGCGACTGTGGTGGCGCTTCGGGAGCGGGTCATCGCGGGTTTTTGGGCGATAGTAGCTGCTCTTGTGCGAGTTTGAGGGGGGGAGTTCATGCGGAGGGGTTTGACGACTGGGTAGGGTGCTGTTGAGGCGCTGAGGGGTGTGGTGATGCTGGATGCTGATGTGGAGGTCGAGTGATCTGATCCGGATGTGGAACTACCAGAGACAGAATCATTGGCGGCGTGGGTAGGGTTGACCATTTGCCAGGTCGGCTCTGGGAGTTTAGGCTTCATTGGAATAGCGACGGCGATGGGTTCTTCGTCTTCCTTTTCGCCTTCGTTGTCGCTTGATGAATCGAGTAAGAGGTGTGATTGGTCTGGTGACCATTTCTTTTCCTCTGCTGCCGGCTCGGGTACTGTCTTTGGTTCTTCCTTCTTCCTCAGTGCTCGAGGACCTCGATGCATATCTGGGTGTCGGCGCATGGGTACTGTGGGCGAGTCGGCGGAGACGAGGTTTGCATGATCTTCGTTGCTAATTCCAGGGGCGAAGGAAGGGCGTGATGGCGAGAGAGCAGCTGGAGAAGTGTTGGATCGTTGAAGTGTTACTGAAGGCCGTGATCGTGAAGAAGGAGATGCGTCTCTAGTTCGAGGTGTACTTGGGAATAGTGAAAAGGCCGGACTCTGAGTCTTGAATCCGGGGGAAGTTGCTCGTCTGGGCATTAATAACTTGGATCTGGCTTCCAGTTCGCGTTCCTATTCTCCACCATTAGAACCAGTCATTTGAAGGAGCCCAATGGACATGCGGGCTTCTAACCTTAGAAGCGAGTGCCTCGTTGACCGTCTTCAACTTGTCGAGTGTAGCCTGCCGTCTGGCTAGCAATGAAGACGACTGTGATTGTGGCTTTTGTAGGACAGCACCAAACATGACCGAGTATCTCTCCATTTGAACTGAAGGGATGTCAACGTCAAGCAGACTAGCTCCTTTCTGGGTTGAATGAGAACCATCAAAGACTACATTCCCTCCATCAATTGTAATCTCTGGAGTCCCGGTCTGGTTCTGTCTACTCGAGCCTTCAAGATCAAAGCGTAGAGGAACAGTGTTTGATCTGCTCATCTCTGGCTTGTGCTTCCGTGTCTTGCGTGCACTGGAATTTGAACGTCCACGGCCGCGAGACTTGGGCTTCTCACTCGAGGTTGCTGGTTCTCCAAAGTCGAATCCATGATTGACCGGTGGTTGCTGTGATGTCTCAGGTTGTAGTTGATAGAAAGCAGCTGGTTGCGCCTCATGTTTCTTGCCACCAAACAAGCCACCCAATAGTTTCCACTTGCTTGTCTTTTGTTTGACTGGTGCCGCGTTACTAAAGTCGTCGTCTACATGATCTGGCGACTCGGTATATCTATCCATAGGTACTTGTTGCCATGCCGTGGGTGGATGTTGAGGACTTCCCAGAGCCATGCCGATTTCAGCCTGTGGAACATTCATCTTCGTGGGTGCTACTTCTATTGACTCGGGTGTGGAAGGTCGAGTCACTTGAGGCTTTCGGATAGCGGGGTGATGAGTAGACTTTGGCGAGCTGGCGGGTGTGGGAAGAGAGCCCGGCAGTGGGAAGTTGTAGAAAGTCGTTCCTACGCCATGAGCAGCCAACGGGTTGAAGTGAAGGTCGTCCTTAGTCTCTCTCTTCTCGGCGTTCCTCCTCTTCGCAAAAGTCGAAGCAGAAGCAGATGCAGGTCCAGCGGAGGTACTAGGCCTTTCAGGAAGCTGGTTGAGATCCCGTTTCTGCTGACTGAATTCAAATAATCGGGCGGCGTGTTGGTCAATGTTCCTGGCCTGTGCATCTTCTGATACACGAATTGGCGCACCAGGATCCTCTGTGTCTCGACCTCTCGTGCCACGCCCCAACTGGGCCCACACCGACTTCGACAGAGGATTCGGCTTGACCATCTTTCGATCGATGTGTCGATATTTGGGGGATGAGGTTGTTTGAGACTGATTGGTGGATCCCTCCAAGGAAATCGGCACAAAATGGTCGAGTAAATATGAAACAAGGAGCGTGAAGTGATGTTTAAGCTTGGTACAATACAGCAGAGAGCAGGGAGATATTAAAAGAATGTGTGTGTATGTACTTGTTCAAAGGAGTGGACAGGTTCGCCAGGAGACCCTTGGTGTATTAAGAGTCTACAGTAGAAAGAGCGGTGGAGGGCAAGAGGAGAGAGAGAAGAGAGTTCGAGGAAGGAATTGACTTATCTACCTGTGTAGAAGACTGACTTGTAGGGACCAAGGTTGGCTCCTCAGCCCTGCATCTGGGCCGTGGAGTTGAATGTTTGAGGTTGATGGGATGGTAAATTTGATTGCAGGTGGCAGGTTGATCGGCTTCCAGGATTAAAAGTGAAGAGTGTGGAGATGCAGGCTTGTTACGACATGGGGGGACCGAGCCTGCGAGGAGTATTGCGCTGGTTGAGAGGGATTCTGGAAGGACAGGGAGTGAGAGGAGGGATTCGAGGGAGGGAAGGTCCCTGATACACGAGAGTGTCAGGCAGGGGAAGGGGAACCGCATTAATCTTACGGCGGCTCCAATGGCAGGGGTCGAGGACAACTTCATCTGAAGATGATAACAGCCAAAATTACGGCTGTCGAGGAAGTGTCATGAAATGATGAAGTGACGGAAGGCAGAGTATCGCTGGTGATGCACTCCAAGATCTTGGTGTCGTTGTTGTTATTGTAGCGAGTGAAGCATGAGGAAGAAGCAAAGGATGAGGATAGGCGTGTGTTTAAGGTTGGAAAAAAGCTCGTGTGCTGCACTGTTGGTGGCGTTTGGCTATCCGACAAGAATGCGATGAGATGAAACATGAACATTTAATGTCATCCATCAACTTCAGAACACCTATTTTCCGAACACCTCCCGACGTCACGGCAGACTGAGCTCGAATTAACAACAATAATAATGGTGATGGATAACGGCGATTAAACCCGCTGGACTTCGTCTCACTCGAATCTTGGAGGTGTTGACTTTGATCGGCACTTCATATCCGAAATCAGCGAATGAACGGAGAAAACCCCAGTAACAAGAATTCCCGAGTCCACTTGTCATCAACGCTGCTTGAAATGAACCCTTGGTTGGTTCTGGGCGGTCTTCCGGCCAAAGATGGGGCTGTCTCATTTGAACAATCTCTCCAGCGAGCGTCAAATGGCACGACCTCTAGAATTCAATCTCTTAATCTCTTAAGACTTTGCATAGAGGAGCCCGTGATGTTGTTGATAGGGATGCGCTACGTCGTCGCCATCGTCTGATCTCGCACCTTTCTTCCATACAAAATCGACAGAATCTATCTGCAGATGGCGCCAGTTTCAAGATGTCGGTGAAGTGACAGGGAAACCCATTGGACAGGGCTGAAGACTTTCCCCGTGCTGAGAAAGCTTGGCCGTCAATGGGAGAAGGAGATCTCACACAGACGTTCGATGAATGCGGCAGATGGGCGTGCGACCTCATCATATTATCTGTGGATCTTAAATAAAGATCTTCGGGTGTTTATATCTTCGGATCCTCGCCGGTCTAGAACGGTTGAAGCCAGAAGTACAATGATCGTCGAGTTGACAACCCGGGTCAAGATTCTACTTCTGAGTAACTTGATATTGGAAGACTACTTTGCTGAATATTTGAATTGGACAACTGTTTTCATCTAACTGTTCCAGAACATGCACGGGGGAAGTCCGACGCCTGCGTTCCAATTCTCTGGTGCTGCCGTCTGGATAAAATCTGTACAGAGCATTTTCCATGATATCTTCCGCAGTTCATCTGCAGAAGACTTGAGCCTGGCAATCTTCCTCGAGCCAGTCCGGTCAAGGAAGAAGAAGAGATGCCTTCTAGAAGAAGTCTGAGGGACACGGAGTTCGAATCCATTCTGACACCCGTGTTGAATCGCATCAGAGGTTAAATGCACAATTCGGGAAGTTCCTGGATAGAATCATGCCGCCGTGCGTGTGCTACCATACTGATTTGCTACCGAGATAGCCAAAGCTAACAAGGCTGTCCTCTCTCATGTGATTAAGGATGATGGGATGCCTTGAGGTCGTCGTCGTCGCTCTGCCTTGCGAAGTTGCGAGCTTGGATCCATAGAACAACGTGACTTTGCTGCAATTATCAGCCTGGAGTATTGAAACAACAATCATACAGGCAGATTCACCTGAAGCAGATGTTTTGAAAACCACAAGGACAATTCCATATACTTGTCACTTGACAAATGACGATCAATCATCTCAAAAAATAATGAAGACGAAAGCAATCGTAGCAAAGTGAAGTAGAGGAGGGTTCACTCCCAGCCTGGTACGTACTCTGCTCAGCGGCTCTCCCGCTAGCCGCACCCGCCCGCCGACCCCTCCAAAAAGGCTTCTACGCCAAGCTTAGCGAAGAAGTCACAACATCTTCAACACACTTTCCATCATACAACAAACGACTTCGAATCCTTGCTGTCCATCCAGCACCTCATCCGTCCTCATACTCAAACAACCCAGCAGCCAGCCCTTTCGGTTCTGTCCATCACTTTGCACAAAGGCGCCTTCTCGAGATGTCGTGGCAAGGTACGTGAAACTGCCCTCTTTTACCCCTCCTTGGGCGACATCACGTTGACTTTGACATCGCAGCATATGTTGATTCTAGGTATGTCTTTGGATTCAGCTTCGACGGATAATGGGGCACGAGAAACTGATGGGTGTGTAGCATGGTGGCTAGTGGTCATGTCGATAAGGGAGCTATCTACAGTCTTGCAGGCGACAGCAAGTGGGCTGCCAGTTCGGGCTTCGAAGTACGTCTACCTACCTCCATACACGCCTTCTGGATATTGAGATTTGGGGTGAAGTTGGAGATGTAATACCGGGGATTACACCGAAGAGAATGCTGATGTTGAATAGGTCTCTGCCACTGAGATGAAGGAAATCATCAATGGTCTGTCAGCAAAGGTTGATGCTCTATACGCCGAGGGTCTACACGTTGGTGGAGAGAGATATGTCCTCACAAAGGCCGAAGATAGAAGTCTTTATGCCAGAAAGGTATATTTTACCCCCAGCGATTTCTGCTGTCCCACAGGATTCGAGGTGGGACGTCATGCTAACGCAACTCCCAGGGACGCGAGGGCGTTGTTATCGTCAAGACCAAGCAAGCCATCCTCATTGCTCACTACGGCGAAACCATGATTGCCGGGAACTCAGCAACGGTTGTCGAACAACTGGCAGACTACCTCATCAAGTTGGGTTACTAGAGAGACATGCATACATGGGAAGGGAAGGGATGGTGGGAGCGTTCGGATCTTTTTCTTGAGAGGGGTGGAGGGGTTGGAGATGTGCATAATCGTATGGGGAGACCTTCTTTGGCATTCCACAAGGCCGATACTAGAACAGTATCTTTTGATTGATGATCGATCGATGGGTGGGGTAGGGTACCTGGAGGATGTGGATAGCCTTGCAGATGCTTTGGGGGAGAGGGGAGGGGATGAAATTGGAGCTTGCATAGGTGGATGAATTCACGACCTCTTACTGAGATTGCTACAAAGAGTGTGAGACATGTTATGAAGAGGCTGGCTGATCATAGAAGCTTCAACTCTGGGTATATTTGAAGGAAGTCTTCTCTCCACAAGATGGCCAGGCAAGGAGCTTGAGCTCAACAACACCACAACCCAGGAGCCAGTATCTAAGCCCAAACGCCGACTCATCCCAACTCCATCCCAAGTGTCCTGTACAAGCCATCTACCCATCATTACAATCCATATCTTAAAACTCTAAAAGCCCCTCCCAAGAAAACACCCCTCACATTATAAATACCTCTCCCAATCATCCTTCCTCTCTCTACACAGGGAGTTGCGCACCACCACCTAACCCCATCCTATCAACAGCGACACCAATCCAGGGTCCAACAATCGGCACATTCCTCGCGAACCCCGCGATCGTACCCAGGAAATCCCCAAACAGGATGAAGATGCCGTACAGCTCGACCAGGAAACCGATCAGGGCCCAGCGCATCAAGATCAGGGTGAGACCAGCGAAGAATGCCGCTGTACCTTTGAGTTTCTGGCGGCGCGCGAAAAAGAGAGCGGTTTTTTGGGGCCCGATTATTATTGTTAGGCCGAGGAGGAAGAGGATCTGTAGTTTGTGTGTGAGTTTGGGTTATGGGTATGGTTGTGAAGAAGAGGGAGGAAGCGGATTTACATTGCCCATTGCAAGCCTGTGAGGGATTGGTTAGCTTTGTACTGTATGCATTTTATAAGTAGAGGGAGGGGACGTACATAGCTCTATCGAAAAACATGAAAACTCCGCAGATGAGGAAGAATCCACCTATTGTTCAAATCAGTTCCTCACTTTGCGCCGTAGAACATGGAGAGGAAAGCTACTGACCTCCAGAGCAAAACGCTACACCAATCTCTACATAACCCAATTGTTAGCAAGATATCCTATAAAGTGACCCTTGGAATCGAGTGTTCAAGCTGGCGCATCGAGTTTTCCTGACGACCCCTTTTGCAAGCTCCTCCTCCTACTTTTCTACTTCTCGAGCTTCGAATTTGGGATTGTTTCGAATGCGGGAAAACCGGAGAAGAATAGAGGAAACGTACTCTGCGAATCGGATAACCACATCGTAGGCATCTTTGCTTCTTTTCAAACCCTGCTGGATGTTGTAGAAAAAGGGGCTTTTTTTTTTGGTTCGTGTGCTTGGAGTTCGTGAGTAAGTGAGAGAGTGGGTGGAGTTTGCGATAAGGAGAAGGGACAGGAGAGCTGGCCTTGGGATGGAAGACGCGCAGGGATCTAGAACGGACGCGGACCTGGCTGGGATCTTTTTTTTTTGGTTGAGTGTTGGCTTGGCGGGTGGTTGGTGGACTGGTGGCCTTACCTAGGCACTTCGTTAGGGAGGAGAAGTGGGCTTGTCTTTAGCTTGTGATTTTTTCTTAAGGCTCGGCTGAGCACCTGCTTGTTCTTGAGCTTTCAAACTCTGGACTCGGGGTTTACATCAACTTGAGAGCTTCATGCTAACGTCTGTACGGACACTTGTACTTGTACTGTTGGGTATCTCTACCTAGTGAGTAAGTAGGAAGCGGCATTCAGGCCAATTCATCGAGGAGAGTGTCAACGGCACAGGTTTGATTTCTTTCAACACTTCCATTGTCTTCACATCTTCACACATCGAGTCTTGTCTGGAGAACAACTGCCGCGACGACTGGAAGCATTCATTGCTCCGGTAACTGAGTTTATTCTTCTATATCTTCTCGGTACCCCGTCACATCCTTTTCAGGTACAGGCAGAAAATGAGGTTTCTTGATCGCGATTAAGCCGGAGCTCCTTCTTGAACCGTCGGTCGAAAGACTTTCGGTGGGTGGAATGCGCTTGACTTTGTCGGTCATACATACAGACATGAATTGTGTCTTGGTGTCGGTGTTGGATTGTGGGTGGTGGGTGTGCTGGCTTGTTCCTCTTGGGGTTCTTGACTTGCTGCTCGTCTAGTGTATACGCTCCATCGAATTGGGGGATGCTTCTGAGGAAAGAGATGCTACTGCGGATTAGCTGGGAATACTAGGCTCGAGAAGATATCTGCCATGTAAAGATTGATTCTTGAGGGAACAGCTGGCTAGCAAATACCACTTGGCAATGTCTGGAGCCAACATGCAGTGTTCAACTCTGAACACTGGCCATATCAATCCACTATCAAATCGTCTGCTTACCTGGAACTTGTCTACCACAGCGTCCTACTATCTCCCTGCTTCCTTGATCCAAGCCCAGAACTGATCCTCCATCCCCATCCATTCCCCAAAACAATTTTGGAAACCCCTCACTTCAGAACCGTATGAGCCCCTCTAGCTTCCAAATACTGCTCCGCAACACCCTGCCCCAGGGTTCTAATAACCCCAAAGACCTCCTTATCATGATACCTCAATCTAGTCTTCGGATCCGTATACGGCGCTCCCAATCCAGTAACATCACAGTAATGCTTCGAGTGTGCCAGAGATGGCGCAGACTCGATATTCGTATATGTCGCACTGGGAGCGTTCGAGAAGCCATTGGACCGCATATTCCTCTCTAGCACCAGCTTCGACAGGTTCCGCGAAGCTTGCGCGAGATTGGGAGGTTGGAGTGTAGAGCCCGGTGTTGAGACCGCGGGGGTCGATTCCCCGTCGGTAGAGACCGAGGATTCTTCTGCTGGATTGGGGGTTACGGCGCCGCTGTTCTCGTTGGTGGGTTGGAGGGAGGCTTCTTTGCGGACAGCGTCACCAAGGATGGTCTTGATGTTCTTGTTGCGGCGCTGGTTGGGCTTCCAGTGGTTGTTGCGGAAGGGTTTGTGGATTGCATGAACGTCGAGTTGGTTGAGGAGGGCTTGGTGAGCGTCTGCTTCTTCGGTGGAGGGTTGAGGTGCCATTGTATCAGTAGTAGTGTTTGATGGTGTATGGAGTGAGTCGTGGTGGAATGGGAATGATAGCTGTTTGTCCAAACCAAAGGGAGCTGGAGCTTGCAAACGGAGCTCTTCCACGTGATATTGATACCGCCCTTCAATCCTCTCGATTTACGCGTCGATACCGCGACAGCAACGCCTCGAAAACGCAAAATGGTATGATAGGACTTGGAACCTGTGAGAAGAAGTATTTACTGATTATGATGTAGGAGAGCCCTCATGAGCACCAGCAGAACCTGCTACTTTCTCGAATCATCACCAATGTTGTGAGTTACTTAAACCAACTTCACTCCGCTCTCAAGCAACCACTAACTTTCAGCAGGAGAAACTCAATGAAGCTATCATGCTATTGAACAAGAGTCTTCAAGTAGGAAATTAAATGAGAAGTCTCATTTATGAGTCGCAATGGCTAAGACAAAGACAGGAAATCAACATCCAAAACATGAATGTTGAACTGGTTGCCCAAATGTTCAAGAACTATCAATCGAATGTCCTCTTCCACCTCGAAGGTAAAGCACCCATACTCACTCTTTTACTAAATTCTAATTATTTCAAGCTACGGATTCACTCAAAGATCCCTCGTAGTGGTTGTGCCATTTGTGGTTGTGGTTCAGTGGGTCAAGTCTCGAGGGAGGCTTGGAATTATTGTGAATTTTGAAGGCGTTGGGGGTTTGTGACTGGGGCTTTGGTAGATCATGAATAAATATGAGAAATGAAAGACTACCGACATGAAACCGAGAAACCTGAATCTTTTTCCTGATAATTGTGCTGTAATTTCGAATTTGCTTTGTCTATTCACTGGTAGCCTTGCGTGGGGACCAAGATCACCGATTCCAGCCTCGCGTTCTCAAACTGAAAGGGCAAGCAATGAGAGCTTCCCGTCAGCCATTCTAGCTAACGAAACATCTGTAACCCTTCCATCGCGAATAAACCTAACCAGTACTTTAACATCCCCCGCATTGAACAACCACCATGTCATAAACACCCAACAAAGGATCTCAACTCCTTCAAAAGACAATGGCGCCCTCTGCAACAGATCCCCCAGCTCAAGCTTCAACCCCAGAGAACGCAATCCCACCAGCGCAGCTATACACGCCGCGAGAAAGCCGGTTCGAGAAGTTCATTGAGGTCCAGGCAGATGGATATCAACAGGCAAAGACGCGTGGGAATCAAGGGGCGGCGATTGTAATAGACAATGGCAAGTAACATCCCTTAGATGCGCCAACATCTACAATCCATAACTAATGCTACTCTACAGGATCCTCAGCAACTCGAGCAGGATGGTCCTTCGAAGCAGCGCCTCGACTTAATCTTGTCCCTATATACTCCCGATATCGAGACCGGAAGTTGGGCAAGACGTACTCGTTCGTCGGGGCGGACGTATACGCCGACACGACGGCGAGGGGACACATGAGGAATGCTTTCGAGGCCGGCAGTGGCATTGTTAGTAATTGGGATGTTATGGAGTCGGTGCTGGATTATGTGTTCATCAAGTTGGGCATAGATGGCGCGAATGGAGGCGTAGATGTTCCGATTGTCATGACTGAAGCTGTGGCTAATCTGGCATACTCTAGAAAGAGTTAGTTTCTCTCCAGTGGAGTGTTGAAAGGTCGAAACGATGTGCTGATATTGGGGATAGCTATGACTGAGATTATATTTGAGGCTTATTCGGCGCCTTCGCTGGCTTTTGGTATCGACTCCTTGTTCTCTTATGATTACAATGATGGCAAGACTGGACTTGTCGTGTCGTCTTCTCACAGCTCTACACATGTCATCCCGGTTTTGAACTCCAAAGCTATTCTGACTCAAGCTACGCGTCTGAATTGGGGTGGATCACAAAGTGCAGAATACCTGCTCAAGCTTCTTCGTTTGAAGTACCCTACATTTCCCGGCAAGCTCAACTCTTCACAAGCAGAATACATGATTCGAGATCACTGCTACCTCTCTCAAGAGTACGACCAGGAACTGAGCAAATACCTCGACTGGACTGGCCTAGAGGACCGCGATCATGTCATCCAGTATCCATACACCGAAGAAGTCATCGTCCAGAAGAGCGAAGAAGAGCTCGCGAGAGTTGCCGAGAAGAGAAAAGAGAGCGGTAGGAGATTACAAGAGCAAGCAGCCAAGATGCGACTGGAGAAGCTGATCCGCAAGGAGCAAGAGCTGGACTACTACCGGGACTTACAGAACCGGCTCGCCAACGAGACCAAGAAGGAGATCAAGCGGATGCTGGATTCTGAAGAGCTGAAAGACGAAGCTGCTCTTGAGAGGACCATCAAGGAGCTTGATAAGTCCATCCGCAAGGCGAGGACTAAGGATGTAGGCGGTCCTGAGGTCGAGGAGGAAGTCGAGGAGCCTGATTTCAGCCTATTGGAGATTGCGGATGATCAGCTTGACGAAGCTGGGATCAAGCAGAAGCGTCACCAGCGACTCATGAAATCGAACCACGAAGCTCGCGCTAGAGCCAAGGCCGAGAAGGAGAAAGAGAAAGCTCGTATTGCGGAGGAGCAGCGAGTTGACGAGGAGAAGCGGGAGAATAATCTTGAAGGCTGGCTTCAGGAGAGGAGGAACGCTCGCGCGGGCTTGATCCAGAAGATCAAAGATAGGGATCGTCTCAAGGCCGACCTGGGGAATAGGAAATCCCTAGCGAGTCAGATCAGGATGAAGAGTATCGCCAACCTAGCATCCGACACCCCAACTAAGAAGCGTCGCCGTGGAGCAGACGACGACGATTTCGGTATGAATGATGACGATTGGGGCGTCTATAGGCAGATAGCGACAGGCGACGGTAGTGATGATGAGGAAGAGGAAGATCTAGGTGTGACTTTGAAAACTCTCGAGGCAGACCTTTTGAAATACGACCCCGACTTCACCGACCAGCATACCCTCGACGCACAAACCGACTGGACTAAGAGTCTTATCCATGCTTTCCTTCGCGGCCCTAGACCCTTCGACTTGAAGAGCCAAGGAGAGGCGCACCAGCTCCATCTAAACGTCGAGCGAATCCGCGTCCCAGAAGTCGTATTCCAACCCTCCATCGCAGGTCTGGACCAAGCCGGCATCGTCGAGATCGCAGCCGACATCCTAACCCAGCGTCTCAGCGGCGTCGGGAGTCAAGATGCTTTCCTCAAGGATATCTTCCTGACGGGAGGCAGTTCGCTGTTCTTGAATTTCGATGAGAGGTTGAGGGAAGGTCTGAGAGCGTACCTACCTGCTGAGGCGCCGCTGAATGTTAGGAGGGCTAAGGATTCAGTGTTGGATTCTTGGAGGGGGGCGGCGAAGTGGGCTGGTGGGGAGAAATGGAAGACGGCTGCTGTTACGAGGGACGAGTATTTGGAGAAGGGTGCGGAGTATATGAAGGTATGTAAAACACGCTGTTGCCAAGGTGCAATACTGACTATTTCTCAGGAACATGATCTTGGTAATGCTTATTCGTGAGGGATTAGGAGGTTGGGGGATCACTGGGCTTGACAATTGAAGTTGGCTTCATTAAACGCCTGCTTCTCATTTGTGAGTGGTTTGTCTAGTCAAGTTTTCGTGAGGGATTAAGAAATCGCATAAGACACTTGGGCATAGAAAAAAGACGTTGACTTTCATTGCCCGCTGCTCTTCTGTGAAAGTATTTGTCTACCCAGCCCAAAAGCAGAAGCCTAGCAAATACCCCCAACGCCGTTCACTGACCCCCCGATTCCGAAAAACATTGCATGCAAACCCTCGTGAGTGATCCCCATGTTCATAAACGCCCGCCCAAACCCTCAACGCCAAATGCCTACCAAAAAGGAGACTTTTACATAGCCATGGATTGACCACCAAGCTGGGTACGGATCTCCTGCTCGACGCTCTCGTCCGGAGTGTGCTTGTATCTCTTGCTCTCCTCGAACTCTCTGGCTTCCTGGGCATGCTTTCCAGACTGTAGACCAGCAGCGGCGATGTTGCGGGCTGCGGATGCCTGGAGCTGGCTCATGGGTGCCATCGGCGCGACAGGTGCATCATGACGCTGCTGGATATGTTGTTCTGAATGTTGTTCATGGCGTGGTGGGTGGTTGAGAATGACATTGGGTGGTGGTTGCGGGTAATCGCCTTGAGACTCGATGAGCCGGGACTGGAGGTGGATGATGTACTCGCGCAACGAATAGTTCTCGGTCTGGATGGCCTTGTAGTTATCCTCCAGATTGTGCAAATCTCGAACCTGCTCCTCAAGCTTCTTGATATATCCTTCCTTGCGCTGACGAAAGGCACGCTGTTGGCATGTTACGTAAGCTTGTGTTCGCTGGTGTTGATGACATGAGAATTGACAAAGCAGCGAGGCCAATTCAAAAAAGTTTAGACGAGCTCATCTCGGGAACTTCATAGACAACATGCGCCAGGGACAACAAATATACGCCGACACCAACAACAAAACGTACCTGTGCTGCTCTGTTCTGCGCTGCGCGCTTCGACTGTGAGAGTTCTCGCTTCCCGCCCTTTCGTCCATCACCCAGGCTGTCATCCCCTCCGCTATCTCCGCCGGTGCTCATGATGCCTCCAGGACCGCCGATAGCTGGATCGATATTGTGATCGTGTGGACTTGTGCTGGAGGAGTGATGGGAAATATCGTTGTAGCCATGAGGACTTGGACCGTGGTTTATAACATTCGCAAGAGCTGCGCGAAGATCTGGCGCAAGCATCATGTCAGCAGATAGGACACAAGGTATGGTCTAGCTGATTACTCGTTCGTATCTTAGAGCGAGCGAGGCGAGGAGGGGAAGGAAAAGGGAGGGGGGTCAAACCATTATCAGCATTCATGTCCTGCGAAAGTGAGTCAGCTTTCCTAAGTGTTTGAGTAGGTAAGGTGAGGTAGGTAGGGTTGGGATTGAGTGTGGGATGTAGGTAAGGAAGTGGACGGCGCGGTATGGTACGTGAGAGAGAGGAAATGATCGCGATGGCAAAAGAAAGGGCTTTTCGGATTACGAGGATGTATTCCAGACGAAATGGATATCGACTACTGGGACCAGACCAAAACAAGAGGGCGCAAGCTTGTCTGGATATGGAGGCCGAAGAGGGGGGGTATGCAGGTGAATGAGAGGGTGTCGAAGGGAGGGAGGAATGGATGGAGGGAGGAAGGGAGGCTGGGCTGGGGGGAGGTACAGTCGAGAGCTCACTCAGACGACATGAATGAACATAGAATAGATGGAGACGTACGTACCTGCTGAGGACTAGGTGCCGGCGCGATGGACTGCATACTGCTTGCTGGTACTTGCAGGATGCGTGCGTCTAGAATGTATGTGCTGCTGGTTGTGGCCGGGTAGGTATTCAATCGACGGCTGCAGCAGTCTCAGAGTCGATGGTGAATGGCGCAAAGCAGGGCAAACTGGGGCGCGAAGCAGTAATACCTGACTGACTGAGGGACTGAGAGAGGGAGGGAGTATCTGCAGTAAATGAGGCCGGGCCAGTCGAGTTGAGAGGGATGGCGGGCGGGATGAAATCGTGCAAAACCCGAGATTCACGTGACTGGCTGGCTGGCTGGTTGGATCGGATTCGGAAGGCACGGCTGGCATCAGAATGTGGAGGAGGACGATGGGCAGGGTAAGGTGGGTAGGCAGAGATGCGGACCAGGGTAAAGAAGTACTACAGTACAGCAGTGCAGGAGAACAACGTCAAATCCAAAAGAGGATAATCCCACCAGAGCCATGGAACGCAGGAACGAACCTTGGAACGCTCAACTGCAGCGGGCGTGATTATTAAGAATCGCCTTCCTGCGCTTTGTTTATATCTCCATGGCTGGGCTCAGTGATGGAGGGAGCTCATGCATCTATGCGATTGGTCTGTTGTCTTTCCCCCTCAAACTAATCATTTACTTCATCCACCAGGTATTCCTCGAACGGCCTTCGGTGTTGCTGACATATCACTTCGGATTTTGCTCCTCTCCGCTCGCTGCTGCTTACGAGATTGTGCATCGCGGCCACACACCCACCCTCACACACCAACCTATCGCTATCTTACGGACGCCTACGCCTACGCCTTCCATCGTGCCGTATAGTCGTATCCAATCCTCTGCTGCTGTTCTTCTTCCCAAGTAAATTTGAGTTACCCTTGTTCAGGGTTGTCCTATGTCGAATCGAGGTCTTCCACTAGCCAATCACTGCGAGCTTTTGTGGACGGGGAGGCTGTCTCAGCACTTACTCAGCAGGGCTTAATTCCTCCTACTTACTCCTCCCAGTCCAGTCAGTCCATTCTCTCTCGTCCGCCAGTTCTCCTACACCACAGGGTATAAAGGATCTCTTGGCATCCTTCATGCTTCAGAAGTCTCCTTGCTGTGTGTTTTCCATGACTTTGCCAAAAGGTCCTTGATACCCCGTATGAGTTAACGAGGAAAGAGATCCCTGGTCACTAGCTCATGCCATGTCATCCTTCCCATGAGCCCATGAGTCTGCCCACGCGCGACGGTCCGCGGGACATTAAGCAGGGCAAGGTAGTCGGTATGGTTAGGTTTGGTTATGTAACTCGCACGGAATACGCTCGGCGGCTGTCCCATTCACGCCCGAGGCGGCGAGATGTCTCCGTTTCGGCATCGCACTTGTCAAAGAAAGGTCCATGATATAAAAGACCGGGGTTTTCCTTACTGCATCTAGATAATGGTATCTCCGCTTGACAGACGTCTCCTCCGCACAAAGACCTTATACTACTTCTGACTAATACAATCTCCGTCTACACACAGGGCACAGGGAATATTCGATTTCCTTTCCGGTGCTTCCGACCTTGCTAGTTACGAGCCAACCAGCCAGCCCGCCAGCCAGCATCGCTCGCTCGCTCGCTCAGCATTATCCCTTTTGGTCAGGCACTTGCAACAAGCGAGTGCTCAACTACAGTGCCAGGACTTTTGCCTGGTGGGTTTTCCTGCAAGAAACGGGAGCGAGACAGTCATCATCTGCAAATGCAAATGCAAGTGTCGTGCCAGCAATTCTTTCATTCCTTCGATCCTTGATCGATCGCAAAAAAAACAAAGAAATCAATTAATACTCGCGGGATCGAGTCGATCCAGACGGTACATGCCGTTAAAACCGAGACTGCCGGTCTTTATGGAGCATGTACTGTACTGTATGTATGAGTGCGTTTGATGGGGAGCTGAATGTCCTAGTTGGGGCATCAACGTGTGCCTTCTTGCATACACAATCCCAGGTCCCTCCAATCACTCTTCCTGGCTTTTGCATTTTAGAGTCTGCATGCGTTATGTCAACCCCTGGAGTCAGTGGGGAGCTTCTTTGTTTCCATTGATTCCAGATCTCCCTTCCTCACTATCTCTGATAATCTCATCCTCACTGACCCCCTCGACACTCATCACTTATGCAGGTCCTTGGCGGCGTCAGCCTTATATCCCCCATGGCAATGTACCTTGAGCCTAATCCGGAGTCATACATTCAAGATCGTGGTTCCAGGCGCCGCAAAGCTTGTGGTGGGTAAAGACCGTGTGGATTTCCATCAGATCATGCCAGATGCCTAAGTGGTGCCTCACCTCGTTGCATTCTCTTCAATTGGAATCACTATGATAGTTGTCCATGTCCATTGCTTAGTCTGCAGTATACTTCGTGACTCTACTTTACCGGTTCAATGGAATGCCAGGGCATGGCATCTCAATCTCTCCACCGAGATGGAAAGAATTCACATTTCTTATCTCTCCATGCGCAAGAAGCAACTAACTCCGAGGGATCTCGGTTTTCGTTCTCCTGCAATTCTACATTCTCGTTCCCAGTACACAGTAGCGAGGAAACCGAGCTGCTGTATCTCTTCCGGGATTTGGAATAGCTCTACGACACATCACGACACCTACAACTTTGTCTCTCATCAACCCCACAACCTCGACTGCCGGTAGAAGCCTGCATTACGGCAATGGGACAGTGTCAGAACCCCGAGGTGATTTCCCGATTGGAGTACGTTTCCGATGCTATTCATGTCATGCTATGGATGATGATGATGTATGATGTGTGAAAACGGGGACGGACGGGTAAGCTGACGTTTCCCCTTCTCGACTTTGACTAATTGCTTGCAAATTAGCTACGTGCGAGCTGCACAACCTCCCTTCCTTACTCGAGTGCGTACCTAAGATGCCGTTCTGAGGCGGAGTTCCTGCGAAGTGTTCCAGGCTTGCTGACGCATCCTTTGACGACAACAGTCGCGATTTGGGGCTTCGTCAA
Source organism: Cadophora sp. M221 (assembly GCA_017366145.1). NCBI lineage: Eukaryota > Fungi > Ascomycota > Leotiomycetes > Helotiales > Ploettnerulaceae > Cadophora > Cadophora sp. M221. The sequence continues at coordinate 41,837 of JAFJYG010000088.1, read as the reverse complement.
GCTATAAGTGGGTATCTCTCCGAAAGGTGCATTCTCATGGTGAAATGCATTCATCGGGTACATATCTTTCGCCACTCCGATCACTGTCTTGCTGACTGCCTGTTGTAAAGTGCTGTATCGATCGAAGCATACGGCCGAACTGGTGATATCCTTCCATGTCACGTGGCAATATCCGGTTTGGGCAACTTTTCCCTTTTGTTATTATCACGACTCTTTTAGACCAATCTGACATTAATTGATCGGGTACTAGTTCCATCAACTTACGCCTTATTGTCGGCAAAGCACCCGCTTGTACTCGCAAAGATCGGGTTCAGGTCACTCCCTGCTCATCTCATCTCATCTCACCTCAAACCGTCCGTCCACCTCCAACTTCGAATCGAGAATATCCGCGGTTTCAATTATCCATCTGCTTACCCATTCCATTTCATTTCATTCCAAACAATCACAATCCCAAAACGGCAACTTTTTCTAGTCCAAACTCCCCACCTGTCACAGAGATGAGGGGTCAAATAGATACCTAGGTAAGTGATCACGATTACAATCATGATAAGTAATCATTGACCAAGCTGCTCATCTCCCCGCCACATCACCCTTCCAAGAGCGTGTTTCTAACTCGATAAACACTGGTTTCCGCACTTTTTGACTTTCTATCCTCCCGTATTTGCGTTCTTGGACTGCCTGGGCGGTCATTGTATGTGTTGGACTCAGCACGCTTGAGGCCGTAAGAATTTGGAATGTCGAGGATACTGTATTGAGGGGATGGAATCACGGCGTGGCATTTCAAGCTCATTGGGTAGATTGAACGAGAAGGATACATCAATACTAGAAACCCTTATCAGAAGGCCTCACTCACATACACAAATCCATTTATTTCCATTTGGCATTTCCATTCTCTCGACCACCCCAAAATTTCTCCACCTCACAAACACTCACTCAATCCAACCCCGTCTCATCCCAACTACCCCCTCCCCACCCATTTTCTAAAACATGCCCCCCTCAGTCTGGCTAGTAACCGGCTGCTCCTCCGGATTCGGCACAGCATTCGTCCACGAGATCCTCTCTCGGGGCGACAAAGTAATAGCCACAGGACGCAACGCATCGACCAAACTCGCACATCTGAAGAACACCGGTGCCGCGATCTTGGATCTGGACGTCACGGCACCACAAGGAGAGATCGATGGGAAGATCAGGCAGGCGGTTGATGTGTATGGCCAGATCGATGTTCTGGTGAATAATGCGGGTTATGTACAGCTTGGGTTTGTGGAGGGGATGTCGTGAGTTTTATCTTTTTTCTTTTGACTTGATTTGGTTTCTCTATTTCTCTGCCTTTTTTTTCATATTCATTACATTAGAATGTTTGGAACAGGTACAGAAAAGTGCGGGGGAATATACCGGAAACTTCAATATACGCAGCTGTGATTAAGATGTATTTGCACAGTAAGCTAAGCTGATACATGAACTAATGACTTTCTAGGAGAGAAACGTACATCACCCAACTCAACACCAACTTCTTCGGCGCCATCGCCGTCACGACAGCACTTCTCCCGCATTTCCGCGCCCGTCGCACAGGTCGCATCGCCTTCCTGAACTCCATCTTCACGTGGTCGACGGGCGTTGCAGGCGCGCCGTATGCGGTGTCGAAACAGGCTCTTACTGCGTTTGCGTTGTCGCTTCATGAGGAGGTGAGGGGGTTTGGTATTAGGGTGAGATTCTGTTCTTTCCTTTTCCGTCTGTCTGATTTAGATGGATTTCTTGTGTTGTGCTCTGGCAAGGGGGGTTCAAGGGAAGGGAGTTGAAACTTTCTGGAGATTTTTTTTGGCTGATAATATGTGTGTCTTGATTAGGTGGTGAGTTTCGAGGTCGGCCATTTCAGGACGCCTGTGCTTTCGAAGAGCCAGATGAAGGTTGAGGTTGGTGCTGTGGCGGGCATGGAGGATTATAAACCGCTTCTTCGGGGGTGGATGGAGGGGAGTGGGCGGATGAGTGGGAATCAGGTATGTTTTTGATACTGCATCTTCCCTTCTGTTAGACCTTCCACTCTTCTCTTAGGCTTCCAATTTCCGCCTTGAAAGACAAATTCGAGAACTCCTGCCTGAAGAGCTCTGCAGCCAGACTGCTCGACTGACTTATTTGATAGCCCGGCGACCCCAAGCTAGGAATCTCGCGTATGGTTGACGTCTTGCGGGGAGAGGGTTTTGCGAAAGGTAAACCGTTCCCGGTTAGACTCCCGATTGGAAGTGATGCTGTGGAGATTGTTAAGAAGACGTGTGAGGAGACGTTGAAGAATCTTGAGGAGTGGAGGGAGTTGAGTGTTAGTACGGATTTTGACGGGCCGAAGAGGGGGCCTTGGGCTGTGGGTGGAAAGGGAAGGGAGAAGGGGAAAATTTAGAAAGGGAGGGATAGAAGGGGGTGGGTGGTATTGTGTTGCGCGTGGAGTTAATTGTCAGAGATGATGATGATGTTGCATGCTCTGGAATCAGCTGGGAATTCGAGATTTCCAGGGTACTTCTTAAATGTCACTCAAAGAGCGCCCAGGAGTGGATACGGTACTCAAAGTCACAAGCGGAATGATTAACTAATTTGCGGCTTTGGGATTGATTCTTTCTTCGCAGACCTACACACATCTAAACTTCTTCCACATCGTCCATGCCAGAACTTCGCTCCCGCAAAAAAGCACCCTCCGAATTCACTTGCTCCAAATAAAAACTGCAGTAGTCGTACTATACATGAGAGTCCTGAGACGGTATATATACAGGTCCACTCCCATGCATTGTGAGTGCAATTTCCCCACCAGGTACTTTCGTCTGATAACAGTTGGCAGATGGTTTGGAAGCTGTGGCAATTACCGTGTCTCTTAACTCTCTTTCTGCTGAGATTGATGTTTAAGATGACAAATATCTGAGCGGCGCTGATTTTAGTTACGATATATCTATTGCTCGAAATAGAGTTCCGATTTCCTCGAGTTTATTGTCATCTTCTTAGTATTATTGCCGGAAGCAGCTACCATTGTCGTTCTCAACACAACATCGGATTGGAAACTAAGCACCCTCACCCTCGCCCTCACTCAAGCTACTTTCGTAACGTTTGATGTTCCACAAGAAACAAACGTTAAGATGACTCTTTTCAGAAACGAGGAGCTGAGCTTTCCAGAAACTCAGGAATGTCAGCAAGCTCGGATGCAACCAAAATTGTGCTCGGCACAGTAGAACAGGTTATGAATCTATCGTTCTTGAAACTCTCCGGTCTCAGTGCCTTTATAGTCAAGGAAGCTAAGGATTTGGTAGAAGAAGGGGGAGGGTTGAGGTTTGTTCACCCTTTTGAAGTTGGCCTGGAATGTGGAAAGTGAATGATGCTCCTTTGCCATTTCACTATTAGGGTTCGCAGTTGAGCTCGATTGTTGAACAGAAATCAAGTACCTAGGATAGATTTCTCTATTTAAAGAGAATTTCCCTGAGTGCAGTTACGTCCTTCTGCACAGCTGCACTGCTGCACACAATGTAACAGTAAATGGCCATCGCTCAGTGTGGGAAGTGGAGCAGTGTTGGGAGCTGGCTGGCAACGCTTCCGTCAATTTTGAACAACAGATACATAATAAACCTGACTCTTCGCAACTTTCAAGTTCTTGGAAACCTTGGATCTTAGACCCTCTATGTCTTTTACGGATGAAGAGAACTAGTTAAATGTTTGTTGTCGTTCCTTCGCCTATTGCCGAGAGTAGGGGCTTTTCTCTCTATCGCTCTGTTCTCGGCTTTGAGATCCAATGAATCCAGCTGGGATTCTTGAGAAACACCCGATTGCGTGCCGTCTTCAAAGCAAATTTCCAAAGTCAGAGTACCCAGTGCCCATACCTCTTTGGAGAAGCCATTCTCTCTCTGGGGCCTAGAGAGTAGAGAAAGAGTTGATTTTTATGTGCATCTAACGCTATCTGAAGCCCAGAAACGTGAGCTTGCATAAATCGTTCTCTCAAGAAGATCTGCTTTCTCTCAAGGCTCTTCATCTTGCTTAAAAAAAGACACGTATTTGCAAAAGCATTCACGGTATCAAGAGCGCTAGCTTCATTCCTCGGATGATGGAAAGCGAGGAAGTATGTCAGGAATATGGCAGGTGTCACCACCTCGAGCAATCTCTCGACGCGGCGCACAGAGTCTTCACATGCGAGCTCAGGATAGAATTGTATAACCCATGTTCGAAGATAATTATAGTGCAGACTGGTTGGTACAGCCACGAATTGACGTATTATCAAAATGAAGCAGCAGCCCTCTTTCCCCCCAGCTGCGAAATTCCTTGACAAAGAGAGATAAATTCTGCTGTCATTTCCACTTATATTGTCAATCGATTGCCATTCCAAAGTTCAATTTGGGTACGGTATCTCGGGACGATAATTAGCTTTCCTCTTTTATTTCATGGATTGCTGAGGAATCACTAAACAGTTGACGACTTTTCTTTCGATATACGAACGAGCGTAAAGAATAGAACCCGAAAATTGTTCCTGGTCTTCATTTGCTGAGTTTGCTTATAGATTTCTTCTCCCGCGCGCTATTTAAATTATCTACCCAAAATCTTCTGGGTGCTTGAGGAATTCTAGTGAATTTGTGCACGCTTCGCAAGGATTTCAGGTTGCCAAGATCCTTGTTGCTCGCTAAGCGAGGGCACATAAACACTGATCTTTCTCACCTCCTCACTTCCTCTACTCCCCAAGTCCGGCCCGAGACCTACTCTTCAGTAATGAATACAAGACACACTTGCTCGGAAATCGGTGTGCAATACTGTCAACCAATATCATCACCGATTTGTCAAAGAAATGCTAAGCAAAATCCAAGTGTGCCCAGCTTTCGGGATGGCGGCTATGCAAAGTTCAACGGCTGGAGAGTTGGATTAGGTCGCGTTCGAAATACGGATAGGTGGGGAATCTCACGCTTTGTTGGGGATTGAGGTTGGGCAGACGATTAAGAGATAGTAGCGAAGTTACGGGTACAAGATATAGGATCGATCATGCTTGTGGTATAGACGTGGGATAATACCCTCACAGGCAGTTGAAGTACATGATATTTGGATATATATCTTTCATAATGAGATTCATCACGACTAAGCCATCTACGACTGTGCTTCGTTCTACTTGTTTACTGCCTGATTACAGTCTTACGCTGCGGAGGGAGATCCACCAGCCTTCTCATCCTGCGGCTGCGGCTTCACCTTCTTACCATCGTCCATAACCTTCGGCGCATCAGGGATCTCGAGACCCTTGATCTTATAAGTCATTCCGAGATATCCATCACTGACAACCTATTCAAATATTAGCAAGGGAGTTGGGGGGGTCCATACTGAGCGGAACTGCTTACCCAGACGTCCATCTTCCTCCCATCACTGATCAATCCACTCGCCTCTTCAGGTAACTTGATAGCTGCCCTCGCAACAGGTCTCCCACCTCCACCCCTACCCTTACCACCTGGCCCGCCAGAATTCCAACCCACTCTCTTGATGGCAATAATTTCGTCCTTGTCCTCCTTGCAAAGAATAACGAACCATCCCTCGGTTTGTGACTTCGGGAACCGCGGAGCATACATCTTACCATCCGGGCCGAGAAGGTTCTGACGGGTGAGAACAACAGTCAGCGACAAGGCTGTCATGTCCCGAACATCTATTTTCAGAAATGGAAGTGCCTTTGCTCCCTTTTGGAAAGAGGCCAGGTTGTTGCGAGGGATATCGAGAGCAGTCATCGTTCGCTGATAAGCAATCTCTGAATCGGCTGAGAAGTCTTGCAGGGTAGGAGGGAGATCCTTTCCAGGGGGTTGCATGACGGGAACCCCTGATAGTATTGATAGAGGATAGTCGGTGGGCCATCGAGCACATTTGATACATTGAAGGAGAGTAATCATCTGCATGCAGCTTGACAAGAATCCCATCTCGGTCAGGACATCAATACTAGCTTGGATAACACGAATAGCCTGGTCTAGAACACTGGTTTGGTCACCCACGTAATCAGTGATAGGTAGGTCGATGCGAGACATATGAGCTTGTAGTAGTAAGTATGCCTTGACATGCGGATCCCAGAGGGGTAAGTCTCCGAAAGCTTTGATGGACAGAGGGAGATTCTTGGCAAGCTCAGCATTGATAAGATCTTCGTTGTGCCGGACCGGAAGCTCATCGTACTCGGTTGCACTCGACATCCAGGAGAGGACATCTGTGAACGTTGCGTTACGTGTCGCGTGCTTCACGAGATGGCGAATTGTCCTATGTGACAGGTAGTAGTAACTCATAATCTTGCCGAGCGGGGTTGAATCAACATCTCCGTTTGGATAGATCTCCAAGCATTTGGACTCCGCAAGCTCGCCAAGAGACTTGTCAACCATAGATATCATGTATTCGTTGGCCGATTGCTGAGCTGATATTGTGTTGTGCTCCTCGGCTGAGATTTCCAAGCCATAGTAAGATGGATTCTTATGCAATCGTCGGAAGAAGAATGTCCAAGTAAGATAATCCAAGGCATCTTGTTTAGTGGCAATGGTCTCGGCGGATACTTCGGCCCCCAGATGGTTGTCCAAGACATTATGGAGTGAAGACTCGACAGGGAAGCCAGTGTGTAGGAAATGTTTGTAGAAAGCCTTCTTGGAATCTTGCGTAAAGATGCGAGCAATACCAGAAGTGTCGAACTGCGGACGACCGGCCCGACCCAGCATTTGGAGAACATCTGTGAGATCCATGTCCTTATATCCTTCGGTCTTGGCATCGAAGAATTGTGTTCCTTTCACAACGACCAAGTGAGCTGGCAAGTTGACACCCCATGCTAGAGTAGCAGTTGCTACAAGGATTTGGATTTTGTTGTTTGCAAACAACTCTTCTGCGAGGGAACGATCCGATTCGGTAAGACCAGCATGATGCAAGCCTATCCCGAAACTAAGAGCCTCCTTCAAAGCATCGTCTTTGACTCGAGTCAGATTCAGTTGAAGATCCTCTTCGGACATTTTAACGAATCTTCGGGGGTTATCTTCCATGCCACAATAGTTGATCAGGTCCTTTGCAGTCAACCGTGTCTGCCGACGAGAAGCCACAAAGACAATCACTGGCTTATCGGGGCTGTGAGTCTTGATGGCGAGGAATGTGGGTCTGTTCATAGACTGCATCAGCGGGCAGAAACCCCGGACCTCTGGAAAACCATCAATGAAGATTTCCAAGGGAACAGGGCGGACGCTATGGCGGAAGTTGAATAAGCCTTCTTTGACCCCCAGCCAGTTCCCAAGGTCCGATGCATTCGCGCATGCAGTTGACATGCCCATTAGTCTGACCGAGTTCTTTGATTGCGCAGCAATGTAGTTCATACGCGAGACAATAATCTCCAAAATTGGGCCACGATCTCCTCCCAACAAATGAATCTCGTCAATGATGACAAGACTGACTTGTCTTACGTACCCTCTTGTTTGCCAAGATCTGGAGATACCATCCCATTTTTCTGGAGTAGTGATGATGATGTCTGCATCTCGGATGGTGCGGGTGTCAGGTGTGTTGTCTCCAGTTAACTCGACCAGCTTTAACCCCATTTGCTTCGTAAGTCGCGCACCCCAGTCCTTGACTCGTTCACGCACCAGCGCTTTCATGGGGGCAATGTAGACAACTTTTGAGCCAGGCTTTTCGCGGAAGGCCCACCACATAGCCAATTCACAAGCAATTGTCTTACCAGAACCAGTGGGTGATCCTAGTAATACATTTGCCGAAGTATGGTAGAGGCAATGGAATATTTGAGTTTGCATGGGATTGAAATACTGGAATCGCTGACCGTATATTTGCTCTAGTGCTGGATTTTTAAGGGCCGAGATTGGTAATGGCTGGAGGTTCAACAAATCCGTGTATACGCTCTCTGTATCGGGTCTGATTAAGTGCTGGAATGAGATTGGATGGACAGTCTCCGCCCCCAGCCACCTATCGGACACCGCTCGCACGTAGATTTGGGTCGGTAACGGATCAGACAGCGGAATGGTGAAGTTCAGCTCGTGGTCGTCGTAGAGCTTCTTTCGACTTAGAATGAACATCTCGTGGTGGTAGATTTCGGAAGTCTCTGAATTTTCAACCCAGATCCAGTAACTCTCGGATGTGCCGTGATATTTGTCGTTCCATCTGAAATCGGGTGTCAGGAATAAACGGATTCTCAGTACGTCTCTGTTTAGAGGAGCAATCTCAGACTCTACACTGATGGTCGGGAAGTTGTCCAAGATTTTCGAGATCGTCTTTCCAGCACCATGATTATGTACCATGGCACCAATCTCAGCCGCGTCCATGTCTCTCAGTGTTTCTATCGAGATATTGTCCTTGGAGTCGAGTTGGTTCAAGATCGGCTTCGCAAGTTCAAACTGATGCAGGGGGTGTTGGAATGCCCAGATTCTCTTCTCGATAGAAATGCACATCGAGAGTAGAACTTGACATTGATGCCCCCAGCGCCGATTGAGGGCGATCATGAACAAAGCCCTGCAGATTCGGGCTGATTGTTGTGCAATGTAGTTCGAGTCATTGCCGAGAGCGAAGTCCTCCAAAGATGCACGAGAAATGTAAGACTGTAGCAAGATATTGGTCTTTGCTTGAGGCGAGTCATTCTTATCTCCCACATCACAAGGAGATGATTCTTCTCTCAACTTGGTGAGCTCTTTTGATTCGTTGTCCCTTGATTGAATATTATCGAATTCCCCACTCATTGCAATCATCTTCAAAACATCTGCCTCGCTGGAGAGTGGCTTCATCATGGTGTTGAAAATTTGGATACTGGTATGAAGAATGTAGTATTGGCTGGCAATTCGTCCAACATCTTTGCTTCGAAGTTCTTCTGTTGTTTCATTGAAGATGATCATTTGACTCTGTTGAAGGGTTCTAGCAGCTTGGATCACGAGCAATCTTCGGCGTTGTACCAATGTAGGGTCGTCTCGAATTTCGGCCCAATCGATACCATAGGTCAATGGGTTCCGCTGCATTCTGACGAACAGGTATGAGTAGCCAAGCCATTGAACGGCTTCCGGTACGGACGTGACAGTGCCCAAAGCAATTTCGGCATTGAGATTGTCCACCATGTGCTTTGAGAATCGGGATTCGATAGGAACTTGAGATGTGACCGCTTGCAGGTAATGGGAAAGCTTGTCTTGCGTAGTGCAGATCATGCCGATACCGGTATCTTGGAATTGAGGTCGACCAGCACGACCAAATATTTGAAGGACATCCAAGATTCCAAGGTCGATGAACTTACCATCTTGGGCACTGTAAACCTGAGTTCCCTTGATAATGACTGCTGCGGCTGGCAAATTGACACCCCATGCCAGTGTTGCTGTACAGCAGAGGACTTTCAAGACACCACTACCAAATAGCTTTTCCATGAGATTTCGGTCGGATCGAGCCATTCCTGCGTGATGGATTCCAATACCCTTTGGCAAGAGCTCACGAATCTCACGGCCCTTGGAGCGGGCAGCCTCCTTGATAGCAGCTGAGTACCCGGGATGATCAATGGGATCAAACAGATGCGCGCAGGCCTGCTCGATGGCTTTCTCGTACAGCATCTTGGCTGTGCCAGAAGTGTCCTTCCTGGAATGAACGAAGACCATGACCTGATGATCCAGCTCCAGCATCTCCTGAACCTTCTCAAAGGCAGTAGTGTCGATGTTGTCCCTAGATGTTCGGGAGCCAGCTTTGCCCTTGACACCAATGAAATGCTGCTCTAGTGGAACTGGTCTGAAGCTGGCATCAAAGTAGAACAAACCAGCATGACGATTGACCTTGAGGAAGTCGGCGACATCAACGTAGTTTGGGAGAGTAGCAGAGAGACCGACAATACGGATTAGTGATTGAGTGCTCTCTACTTGACGCTCAGTTCGGGCAACGAGAGACTCTAGAACAGCACCACGATCATCATGAAGCATGTGGACTTCATCAATGATCAAGAGTCTGACTTTTTGCACCAGTTCGGTATCGCCCGTGCCCTTTCGAGTGACAACATCCCATTTCTCTGGAGTCGTGACGATGATCTGCGTAGCCACGATCTCGCTCTTCGTAAGGTGCATATCGCCAGTGAACTCGCGAACTTGGATGCCTAGCCACGCGAGCCGGCTACCCAGCTTCTGAGTAATTTCAGCAGCGAGAGCTTTCATGGGTGCAACGTAGACGATCTTGAAATCCTTGAGATTGACGGCAAAATCAGTTGCTTCAGGGTGTTCAGCAGGACTTGGGGTGATGTTTTGCGCAATTTCGTGTAGCACCGTCAACATTGCAGCATCGGTTTTACCCTGTGACGGTCAGCATGATGTTCAACTACGAAGGTAATTTACTTACAGCACCAGTAGGAGCGCAGATCAACATGTTCTCACTCGTTTGGTAGGCAACCGGGTAGACGAGACTCTGCATTCGATTCAAGGTCTTGTAGCCTTTGAATGTGTTGCGACAAAGTCCATCCATTTCAGAAATTTCCACTAGCTTCCTTCCTCGGCCAAGGGTTCCGACTTTCCCAGCAGGAATGGTATACTCCTCATAGAACCTCTCCTCTTTTCTGGTATGGCCGACAGGTAAACCATACTGTCGACCCTTGGAGTCGAGCTTGTTACCAGCAACATGAGTCGTGTATACATGGGGGTAACTTGGACCATCTCGATTCAAGGCTGGACCAAGTTGTGCATTCTTGTGCTCATAATCCCGCTGTCGCAGTGCCTCTTCTCGCTCACGCCTGGTCTGAAGCTTCCCGACAAAGAGACCATCTGTGGCCGCGGCGCCCCTGATTGATGGTGAAGGCTTCATGATTTCTTTCCGGTGAGAAATCAGCTCGATAACAAAGTCCAAATCATCAAACCCGATGATGTCGGTCAGTGTCGACTGAAGCTCCTCTTCGACACTTTCGGAGGCCAAAAGAGCCCCAATTTGCTCCTGAAGATCGCCACCAGAAAGACCTTGCTTTCTTGATGCAAGATCTGCACATTTTGACTGCAACCAGCCGGTTCCGTAGGCTTCAACATCTGGGAGCTGGTCATTTGCATCGCTGCTCCAGACATCCTCCTCGCTATCACTGATAAAATCCCACACATCATCGCCACTGTTTCCCGAAGTGAAATTTTCATCGAAATCAATATCAGAACCATAAGAATCAGTCGTTGGGGTAGGTAGTTTGAGATTTGCAACAGCAGCTCGCATGGCGGCGAGCTGTGTTTGCCACTCAGCGAAGGCGGTAGCTGCGTCCATGGTGGGGATTCGCTGAATCTCGATATTATTATGAGGAGCTGTACTCCGGATCGAGAGATATCGGAGGCTGTACGAGGGGGGAGGTTCCTCTCGTGAGGGTGGATGTGGTTTTGATATCAATGATGACTGGACTGCTGCCCAGGGCTAGCGCGTTCAACCTCACTGTCTCGGGTAGAAAGATTATCCGATCCGAGATTCTACTGACCGTTGAGATTATGCTTCACCACGTTTCGAGGTACGCTAGGGTTCCAACTATTCCAGTCCATCATTTCAAGGAAACAGTGTGCGGTTTGGGATCCCTCTGCTACCACGCCTGCATATCCAGAATATTTCTTGGATATTGCAATTGCAGAATTCTTCTCTCAGACGGACGCAACTCGTGAAACATGCGACGCCAAGGCCAACGAGCTTGTTGGGGGGAAGATTGTGCCTGTGACCGTGCAAGGCAACTGCAGCTACTCGGTTTACGCTGGAGCTGAATTTGAATTTGTTGTCCAGTTCCGTCTGAAGTCCTTGATGCTTAAATCAGAGACTGTGGCTCTGGTGCGAGAAATATATGGTTTCCCCGAAAATTCGGATGAGAACTTCGTTTGGCGAAAAACGCTCATGTCGGACGTGGCACGGTATGGTTCTTTCCACGCGTCCCGAATTGAACCACAAAGGCGCCTTTAAATTTCCTAAAGGGAAGTGCTAATTAACTACAGTTGCTTTGCCCTCTCCTGGAAAGCCCCTCAAGAGGTCGATTCGAATTACCACGAAAATCTACGCCGAACATATACCAAGGATCTGCAGCTGTTACTCCACGCTCTACCACCTCGCTTTCACCAGATCATACGAAAATGCCTCGGTTCAATGGATGCAATTTTATCTCTGCCAATGGTTCTTCTCCATCGCGATTTTGGCACCTGTAATATCATGGTCGACGGGAAATCTTGCCATCTGACTGGTATTATTGACTGGGCAGAAGCTGAAATATGCCATTTTGGCCAAAACCTTCATTCCCTGCAAGCTCTTACGGGTGCACTTCACTAGAGCACAGGTAGAAGCAATTGTTGGAGAGTTGAGATTATCAATCGTTAGAATAAACTATGCTCCATCATTATCTGCTACCTCGGTGGCTGGAAACAAACACAAGATATAATTAGACATCTGCCTTTGTGAGTAGAACGAGTGATTAGAGAACACCCGCATCGACGAGAGTCTTCTTGAGGTCATTGACGTCGCTTAATTTGGGTTGAGGTTTCCCAGCGTTAAAAACCTTGTGGTTGCCCAAAGTCATCTCAGAGTGTATCTCGTTTGCCTGACATACGCGCGGCTGGCCATCCCTGGCTTCAAACTTCCAACCAGTAATTCGGGTCGGTGAGCAGCCGTGTACGACTGCTGAATCCAACATGACAGTCCTTTGTTCAAGGATGAGCTCCCATATGGTTTGGTCCATGCCATCAAGAAGAACCTGGAGGCCGAGGAGATTCGCAAGGTGATTTGTGATAAGATAATCAATGAAGTTAGCGAAGAACTCCTTTCCAACACTTGACAGGTCAGGCATAGGTCCGTTATGGTACTTGTATGCGATGAAACCATCACTCGTGAGAACGAAAATGTGTCCATGGACATTGCTGAGGTCGACGGCGTCGGTTTCCGTTACTTTGGCCCAACGGCCACTAGGATTTTCAAGTCTGCTCCCTAGCAGAACAGTATTCTCTAGAGTCTTGAAGTAGCTATGAATCAAATGGACACTAAGAGTCTTGTGAGCGGTATGGCGGACGAAGAGCGCTGCAAGGTTCTGTATGTGTTCCTTCAAGACGGGGGGCTATTCCACATCATCGAGCAGCCTGTTGTAGCTAGCAACTGTTAGTAATATACTAGACTTTTAGTCGACACTACAAGCTCACGCATCGCGACTTTGCTGTAAGTCTTTGATCTCTAAGGCGCTGTCGAGACCTGGAATGCGTGAAGGAGTCGCAACAAGGGTTGCCATGTCGTCAAGGCTGGGTGCAAGTCAAGGAGGTTTGATCTGGTGTTCAAGCTCGAGGATTGCGTTATTGTAATACCAGACACAGTATATTTAAGTTACATAGAGGAGAAGTTGATGGACGAGGGAGAGTAGAAGGACGGGTCAGAGGATGGTAGACATAGGAGGGGCAGATAAGAGACACCTACCTCCAGCTGCCACCCACACATATTCAGTGTGCCAGCCCCCAGCAGGGTAATTGGCCAATAAGAATGCCAGATTCAGCGCAATTCTGCTAGAAGTAGATCACAGAATAAAATGTATGGAATGAGTCGGCTGTTTGTGGAGGGTGGAGGGCATCAATGGATTGTCGCATATACACCAGCCATCCAAAACTCACCTGCACTAACTGGCACTGGGATGCCTACATAGACCGAGCCTTTTATTCTGGCTGCCTAGAATTTCGTGCATATACTATTATGCATCGCTACCTTACCATCACAATCTCGCTGGCAAATGTACCTTTTACTCTTCCTACTCTGCGTCCACCGTTTCCGCGAAAATTACAAGGGCAAACCTCCACGCAATTGAATTGATGCTTCTCTATCTTGCCTCTAGTTTGATTGTAGTCATATGATCCAAATTAATCGGATTACTTGTAGAGAGATTTGATGGATTTGCACTAGTCACTTACCTATACTTCAATGCTGCTCAAAATAATTAATTACTTGATGTATTGGGAAGTTCCAGAGTACCGATCAATTACGGACATTCAAAGCGAGAAATGCCTTCAGGAAAATCCGGGGTAGCGGTAAGAATAAGAAGACTGTCCTGTTGGGTGAGATGGGCACGCCCGCGCCTTCCTTTCTGTTCATCTTTGGTCGTTTTGTGAATCCTCGCTTGTTTTCTCCCGTTTGCTTGAAACCCGATGCTATCGTGGTTGGAAAGGAAGGCCTCCTATTGTTCTATGCTGAAGACGGGTAGCGAAAGATACCGCAGCAACCTTTTATCTTTCGTATGAAGTCATCATCGCACGTCAGTTAGCAACACTCTTTTTCTCTCGTCTTCCCGTTTCCCAACTCTCTGAAGCTTCAAAGGCTTCTGATTTCGTACAAACCCCGATTTCTGCATCCACACTTCAGATACACATCGTACTCTTCCCTTCTATCGCCCATTCAATACGAAGACTTTCCCTCAACGACCGTCTAAGACAATCGTTTCTCTCCACCTTGAGATCTAGACATCAGTCCAATGGATCTCTCAGCGCCAGATCGGAAGAGGTCCATGGCGATCTCAGATTCCTCCGAATCCAGCTTTGCCAGTGCAGCAACGATATCCAACTGTTCTGCAGAGGATAACATTAGACCGTCTGCTGAAGAATGGTATGTCTCTGTCTCAATTCTTCGATCTCTACTAACCCTGATAGGTATCCACGTCTACACCTTGGTTGGAACCACAAGGAGTGCGTAGATGTTTACTGCTACTTCAAATCCCGGCCCTACAGCGCGGATTTCAAGATTGAATGGGCAATCCACCCCCTGGGTCCTCCCTTCCACGGAAAAGGCAACCCCATTTCATTTGAGCATATCCTTCAGCTGGTTGGCACCAAAAGCAACTCGGGTATGGTGAAGAAGGCCATCGTCATTGGACTCTCTACGCAATATCATTGGCAGAACAAGTTCAAGGAGAACACCCCGGTTTACGAGCAAGTTGAGCCAACTCCCAAGGAGATCTTGACGTCCTGGGAGAACCATTCTCTCAACACCTCGGAGGATGAAAATGCTGAGAAGGTCAAGAATGATGTCATGTCGACGTTCGGATTCTACATCACCAAGGACAAGGTGAAGTTGCTCCAAGGTTTCAGTGCCCTGAAAAAGATATCCGTCTTCGAAACAAACACCTGGAGACAGTTGATGTGCTTCAAGTGCTGTCCAGCGAAGGATACTCCAAGCTCCCCAGATTCTCCCATCTCACCAAAGGAGAATCCACGGAAACGAAAGAATGATGGTAGCCATGACAAAGACCAACCAGGCCCCAAGAGACTTGCTCTACCTGCATCGGAGGAAGACGCGTCAAGCAGAGATGTAACACGGTCTACAACTACAAAGGCTGGTCCTGTCTCAACACTTTCTAAGGCCACTGAAGCAGCACCGCAAGTAACCACACCCAGCGCCGATCCGATATCGACTAGAGTTGCAGATGCAAACCAACCTCAAAACACCCCTGGAGAGATCGGAGCTGGAGCAGAAATTCCGTCTACAACGCACGAAACCTTGACCTCTCCAGCATTCTCCACAACTCTCATAATATCCTCTTGGCTACGACTTCTCCCTACCGTCACACTCGACTCCGGAAACACCTCGTCGATCATCCAGAAGTGGCTCAAGGACAGCTTCGCGATTGATGTAACGTGGGAGGATATTTCAAAGATGACAGATTCAGCAAAGGCAGATAACATTTCCCCTTTGCAGACAACTGTGTTCAAGTGTACGGTTGCTACTGTTAGGGAGGATCTTGGAGCGATCTTGATGAATCCTCATATCCCAACGGGAATTGATGCGGCGAGAAGAGGATCACTGCGGGGACTTTCTGGTAATGTTGAGGCGTCAGTAAGAAGGGCATCTGGTGGAGGTCGAAGTGAGAGTAGTGGGACTATCAGTTCGGGGACGACCACTATCTCAAATTGTGCTTGATTGGAATGGTTTATAAATGTATCTGATGGCTGAGGGGATTTGGTGGTTGCAAAGCTGTATCTGCTGGTAAGAACAGAAATGAGAAGAGACGCCATTGCTGGGTGCAAGGAGATGGCAATAAGCTTGCTGGAATGATAGTCGAGTGGTACTTGTAAAGTTGCTTCACACAAAAGAGAAAATCGTCCTAGCTTCGTCAATCACTTCTTCAAATTTGTTTGACCATGGTGGATAGATCCCAAGTTGTTCCCCTCTCCCGACCATCCCTGTTCGGACACAGAAAGTTATTCCTCAAGATATTTCAGTCGTCGCCCATATCAGTAGAAGCTCGTACCTCAAGTTGTCCCGAAATATGACGATGAAGCAGAAACTTCAACCTAAATTACCTAGGTAACTCCGAAATACTCACGATTTATTCACGTGGTCGGGACAGAATCTCCCCGCCACGTCCTTTCACGCCGCAATGCAGGGCTGAGTTTCAGACGATCCTTCCACCAACGACAACCAACCAACAAATCCGATGATGATTGTTGGATTCAATCTAATTTACGGCCGGAGACCAGACACAATGGACTTCAGATTGTGCAACTGTCCGGCTCTGAGTAACCATAAGTAATGGCCTCGCCATGATACATTTCCTTCACTTCACTCCTCTCCCAATCATCATTCCCAGGTCGCACCTTCACACCCCTTCTCCAACCAGTCACTCCAATCAGCAGCTTGTTCCTGACACCTGAGTGCCTGCTGTCTGTGCCTCAACAACAACCCCGCCTTGACTTTATCCAGCCTCGTCTCAGCCTCCCCCTCTCACTCCCCCTTCCAGACGCTATCTATCACAAGCTACAGCAAACAAGCAACGTCAAGCTTCTACAAATACAGCCCGATCCCCTCGGCCAGTTCACAAGCTCCAGCTTCACAAGATTTCAGAAGTCGAGAGAGTCAGCACTAGTCCATACAGACTACTACCCCTCGTCCCCTCCCTACATTTAGACCCCACCTCAACACAACCATCTTCGAAATGGCCTCCAAAACCTTCCTCATCGTTGGTGCAACTGGCACCCAAGGAAGCTCCGTCGTCAAGGCTCTCCTCGCCGACCCCTCCCTCCCTTCCGATGCTCATATCCTCGCCCTCACTCGCAATGCCTCCTCCGCAAAAGCCAAATCCCTCGCAGCTCTAGACTCCCGAGTTGAGCCTCTCTCTGGCGATCCAACGGCTCCCGATGCCATCTTCAAAGACTCTCCATATCCCATCGATGCCGTCTTCTGCGTTACAGTTCACGGTCCCGCAGGTGCAGAGGAAGCCCAAGCAGACGGTCTCATCAAGGCCAGTCTCGAGAACAACGTCAAGCACTTTGTCTTCACATCTGCAGACCGAGGAGGGGAGAAAGTCTCGGACACAAACGCGACACCAGTCCCACACATCGCTACTAAGCACCGAATTGAACTACATTTGCGTGGCATGGCAGAGGGCACAGAGATGAAGTGGACGATCCTCAGACCCGTCACGTTCATGGACAACCTCACTCCAGACTTTGCTGGCAAAGGCTTTACCGCTATGTGGAACCAGGTCGGCAAGAAGCCTGTTCAACTCGTTGCTGCAAGCGATATTGGCTATTTCGCCGCCACTGCTCTTCTCAACCGGGATAAATACGCTGGCAAGAAGATTGGTATTGCAGGAGATGAGCTCAATTACGAGCAGGCTTGCAAGGTCTTCAAGGAGCGCATGGGTGTTGAGATGCCTACTACTTTCTGTGCTGTGGGTACCTTGGTCAAGTTTGCTATGAAGGATCTCGGTGCTATGTTCCAGTGGTTCGAGAAGGATGGTTATGCAGTTGATATTGCGGCTGCTAGGAAGGAGTATCCTGGTCTGCAGGACTTTGGTACTTGGTTGGAGACGAGCAGTGGCTTTAAGAAAGCTTGAGGGGTGTGGAGCTGGTTACGCGGATATGCATTACGATGGCGTTTAGAGGGTTCGTGGCACGGGCTATGTATGCTCGATGGTTTACTTGCATTTGCGTTGCTCTTTACGCAGTGGCATTCTAGCTTTGAAAGAAATACTATAAAGAATACCCCATAACTTCAGACGTTTTCTTGTTCCATGCCTAACGTAAATGGATCTTGAGAGCGGAACGCTCGAGGAAGTAGCATCTGATTTCCTATACCGATCTTCTTGGAATTTTCTATCGCCCAGTAGCGTACCTCTGCAGACCGAAAGTTATTATCATCTCATATCCTGCTGCATATATCAATATCAAAAGGCCATGCTTGATAAATATCCCCAAAGTATCAAATGACAGCAAAAGCTGTCGATGACAACAATAACCACGGAAGGAAACTGAACAGTGATTGAATGTTTGCCCTTCCACTCAGTATCTATTCAAACTCACCACAGAAATGGAGACAGAGGTATTCCGCCATCTCAAACGCCGCCAGCTATTAACACTGTGTGAACCAGCTGGCTTGGATCTTCTCTTCCAACCAGTGGAGATCGACGTTACTTTGTGCCAGGACGAATGTGGAACGATTCAGAATTGGGATGGCTTTAAATACATATTTTCTTCTCGCTAGGTCTGGGTTCGCGGGGTGAATATGCAAACTCCGAGAGTGACTGTGAAACGAATTGTTGGTCGCTGGGTTGGGAGTATGGGATTAGGGATGTTTAAATGGCTATGGGAGACCTACTCCTTTCGATAGAATAACCCAGAAAGAAGACAGAAAACAAGCTTTACTGTGGGAAAAGAGGTCCTAGGATCGCTGTGGGGTTGAAAAGGGTCATGATTGTAAGGAGGCCGTTCGAAGGAGAAGAACGGGCTGACGGAGAGAGAATGCTTGTGTATGGAAGAAATGTTCGTGTTCCTATTGAACGTGGCAGTGGCATGTGAGCTGACAGCAAAATCTCTCGCATTTCCTCTTTGAATACTAAGTAATGTATTCCAGAAGTTTTGGAAGGCGTCAGCGGTATCTCACCCCCTGAAGAGCTTCAAGTCAATGTGTTTTCAAAATTCAAAGCTAGACGTCCTTTCCACACCTTCCATACCGCCCCTGAACCCTTCGACTTCATGCCCATTTTAGGTCTGTCTCAGGAAAATTACAGATTACTTGGCTATTAATGAAGGAGAACTTTCTTACCTCGCTCGCATTATATACTTGCCTTGTGTGTCAGATAATCGCAAAATTTGAGTCGAGGTGGGTATTTATTCGACTTGGATTCACACTCCCCAGCAATACCGAAGTCGGAAATTGCCTTCTCAAAAGCGGAGTTGGTCGTATTATTTATACCTTTTCTACACCACTGATAAAACCGGCAATTCAGTCAGTCGCAAAAATCATGGATGAGCGGATCTAGACATGCTCTACCTTACCCTATTGTCTTCAAGATCTGTAACATGGATATTTATGTGCCATGAGCTAAGCCATATGTACCAAGACAATAACACCAAGTCCGTTCAATGAGATATGCGAGGGGTCATTCAAATTGTCGATGGGTATTCGGTAGCGAAGGGTATCCCGACAATGAGAAGATGGATGACAGTAAGTAAAGCCTTAGCTTCTGCAAGGATGAATGGGAGAGTTGAAGTTGTCACAATGTTGATATTGTTGCTGTACGAAGTGTTGATTCGAAATGGAGAGAAAAATGAAGGAAAGGAGAAGGGGAGGGAGGGAACAGAAAGGCAAGGGTGTAAACACACACATGAGTACTATCTGAGCATATCTTCTTGTTTCTATAGGGACTAGATTTAAGAAATATGGAAGTACTTTTATACAGCCGGCCAGTAGGTGAGAATTTAGAAAGCCTCGATGAGCTTATCCACCCAAGAAAAAGTTGACTGCTTCTAAGCAATTGATTCATAGTATCCATACTTCTAAACTATCCACACCTGTGAACGATCGGTTCTTTCACTCTCCCTACTCACTAAAACTAGCAGTAAATCATGATGGTGCTTACGAGGTCCGAGGTCTCATGATGGAGGACCGAATAGCTACATCAATTGACGTCACAAGCCTTCACTCTTTGTCACAAACAGAGAACAATTTGTCTTCAATTCTAAGAATTGCCAATTTTAGCTTCAACTTGCTTTAATTAATGAAAACAATTCCGCAATACAGAGAGAACAAAAAGTTTTCTTTGAGTCCAAGAGGTTTTAATATCATCTGCCATTTGTTTAAACAAAGACCACGATTTAGTAGTGCGGAATATAATCTTGGTTTTGGGTTGAACAAATCCCATAAAAATTTCCAATTTTCTCCTAACAAAGAACGCAATTCAGTATATAAGAAGCAAGGGCTTCAGGTCAGAGCAGTCCTGCACTCACCACCACCATTCATCTGCACTCACCATCACTATTCACTCTCATCTTCCTTTATCTACCCTCAACAATATCGAAAATGTCAGACCGAAACTCTCGAGTAATCTATCGCTGGGTCTGTTGCTCCGTATGTCTCCCCTTCCAGAATACCCCACTATCTCCATCCCTATCACCCTTTCTACGCCATCTCAAAATATCAGAAAGTATACTAACTAACTCGCTCAGTGCTATAACGACTACGGAATGAACGAGAAGAACTTCACCAACGATCCTTTCAACCCAAACACGACGCAGCTTTGCGCTAACTGCCGTAGTCACAACCGCTGCAAGGACTGCTACGATGTGAATGCCTACGGCACGAAAATCAGCGAGACCTCGCCTCCCGTCCCTGGTCCATCAATTCAGTATCAGTAAATAGCTACTGATTGAGGTGGATATGGATAGGATAGGCATTTGATTTCTTGCTAGGGCTTTCTTTTTGTGTCGCGTTGCTTCTGTCAGTCTTTACCTTTCTAGCTTAGCGTTAAATGTAAAGCTTTTTCTTTTGTATCTTGAGGATTCTGTGCTGATTTTGCGTGACTTGTATCTGAGTGGCAAAGCCCATCCATTCAAATATGCCACGTGGAATTCGAAGGGGGAAAATATCTATAAAACGGGATCCTGGCATACTTCCACGTCAAACTTAAGTCTTAATATCGCTTCAAATCTGTGTTTATTGTGGGGTCACAAGTTTAAAATTCGTCGAGATTTGAGGAGGATATTATCAAGAGGCTCGCTTACCGTTCGTTGACATTGACAGAAAATTGTGGAAGGAGTCCTCTCATTTGAATGACAATGAAATCTTTAAAATGCTTGCCGAATGCTTGTGAACGACAATATATGCTGTATATTCATCCCTCCAAAGGTGTCTTCCCTTGAACCATTTGACATGAAACTCTCATGTCCCTGGAGCAGCGCAAGAAGGTATCATTCCCAGGCTCTCATGAGGCCTATTGAAAGCCCATTGCTGTTGTGAAATGTAACAACGGGCAGTACAAATGACAAGATAACTTCATATGTATGAACGATACGCTCGAAGACTGGAGGTTTATGAGCGGAACGTCATCATCAGCCTGACTGCCTTCGGAGTAACAAAATGGATCGTAGCTGTGATCTTGGCCGTGCTTTCCGACGTGTGTAGTGTGTGATACTTGTATCATGAAGAGATAACATACTTCTCAATCAACTCCTTACCAAGAAGATGAACTGGCCATTCCTTTCATGATTGTTGCCCACTTTTGGGGTCTGAGAAAGATGCCGTTCTCATCATGCTGATGGCGGCGGAGTTTGGACAGGATGGCTCAAATTTGGGCCCAAGTTGAATGTAGCCAATTCTGAATTAGAAACACACCCATTCCTCAAATACCAGCTACCTCTTTTTTGCATGCTAGTGATTGACGATTGTCTAACCGACGTTGTTGTGTCGAGGATCAATCCGCGCTATACTGGATTAGGAGATCTGAAAAATTACCGCTTTGGGGCGTGAATCCTCTGTGTTCATTTTGCGACGTGCAACAAAACTTTCTGGCATTTATTTAAGCGAACGCTAAGCCCTTTTGAGCGTACCCAGGTATGGATTGTGGTTTGGTCACTACTTGCAGTAAGTACCTCGCATCACAACCTCTGAGGTGGAGTTCGGGCATATCACTTTTCAAGTGCAGTAGATGGACGGTATGGTCCTTGGCTTCAATCGGCAGTACCTACATCTTTGTATTCATTGGCTTTTCTCTGACACTGACAACAGTCAAGGCTTTTCAAAAGACCTTACGGTATGAAGATGCCTCCACCAGATTTCTTCGCCAATCGAGAAACTTGACCATTTCTCATGGTTCGATAGACGGTAATTGTGATGTTGAGCGATGCGAAAGAAATGGTGGTTTCTAATGGTTCTGCCTAGTTGTTCTTTGTATCGATTTCATCCTGGACTTGTGTGGTCGAAATGAAGAAATGTAATGCGGACTTGCCGTGCGAACTGGCCGTCTACTCTCCGTCACAACGAAGATAACATAACTCTGAAATTGATGAAATTGTGAAGTACGGTGAAGTTTGATGACTTGAGATGATAGGAGAAGTTCATGAGGTAGGAAGATGTGCCCATGCCGAGATATAAAACAAACCAGGCACTTTCAAGCTCGGGACAAGGACTGCCCCTCTATCAGTTGCAACTGCAACTTCGTAAACAAGAAACAGAATACCACAACATTTTCCAAAGGAAAAGCTTCACGCGGTAAACCTTGAAGGACTTCCATTTTTACAATTTCCTCACTGACAGCGAACTGTTTTTGAATTATTGAAGATGTCAAGAGAACTTGCGGGAACATCCAGGCTTGTACAAAGTGAGAAACGTGATGAAAATGCAGGATGCAAGGCTGAGCGAAAAAGAAAGAAAACAACAAACTCTGGAATGCAAAAAGTTTGGAATCAATGATAACCTCTCTGAAAAATAAATGGCCTTGGCACAAATACCTCATATTCCATGGGTGGTCGTGCCGAACACTAACTCCCGGAAGGTTGTACCCGTGGCTGGGAATCCGATGGATGCGAACCAACCCTATTGCATGATATACGGATCATCGGATGGCTTCGTCTCACTACCGGCGCAAACTTTGGAATCAAAGTAAGAAACCAACCCCTCACTGGTTACCACATCATAATGATGAGATGGTTCGGATAGTTCGGGGGCGGAGTTTCGCTTAAGAAAGGGGCTATGCTGGAGACGTTTTGAATGCCAGGGCGAGGGCTTGATCACGCTACGACATACACTTAGTGTGATTGGCGGAACCAGTGAACTTTGCAGCTCCAAGAGGTTTATTTTGTGGTCCACGTAGCTTCGCTAAGTCGGATTCCGTTGCCAATATCTACCGACCTTCTTGGGGCATTCTTGGGGCACCAGCGACAGCGTTTCCGAAGGCTTGGCCTTTTCGGTGTCAAGGAATCTGGAATCACTCCAGGCCGGTCGAAGTTAATAGTATGGGATTGCCTAGGCATGGCAGTCATTTTGTGGACCATTTCCCCCTCCTTCCCACGGACACGGATCAAATAAAGTCAGCACGGCGGTCGGCGAGTACACTCAGCCACCTCACTTCGCCAACTCAAATACAAATCATAACCGCAGCTGCTTATCATGACCCCTACACCACAGGAAATGGGCGGACACATAAACTGAGCAGCCTTCCAGTCGAGATAAAACATTTGGAGTTCTAGGAAAATAAGCAGCTCAGAATAACATCACCACCCGCTGAAAAGGATCCATTCATAACCATCATGAGCTCTCCTACCTCTTCAAGTGCTGCTGCAACATCCAGTTCATCGAGAAATGATGTCTCGCCGCCAACAAGTCTTGCAGTCACTGTTTTCATCGCTGCATTCGCAGTGATCTTTGCACTTTTCGGTGGATTTTTGGTGATCGGCCTCATCAGACGGAGGCGCAACCCGGAGCGATATGGACCTCGACCAGCGATGCCGGGAAGAGCAAAGCAGACGAAGAAAAAGGGTCTTGCAATGGCTGTACTTGAGAGTATTCCTATTGTGAGATTCGGTGCCAACAACAAGGCCTCAGAAGAGACATTACAGAAAGATGTTGAACTTTCTGGAGGACTGGGGGACGACGAGTCAGCTACGAGAGCGAGCAGAAATTCGGCAGAAGTTACAGTCAGCCCTGCGAACGACCTCAGTCAGCCGCCTCCCACATACCAATCAAGCACCAAGGGTGTGGAGCCTGTGACGGGTACCGAGTGTTCGATTTGCATAGCAGATTTTGTCGATAGTGAGGAAGTTCGTGTGCTGCCGTGTAATCACCGCTTCCATCCGGCTTGTATCGATCCATGGCTTTTGAATGTTTCAGGAACCTGTCCTATCTGGTGAGTTATCTATGGTTAACGTTGTATGATCTTCTGCTAATATTTATCAGTCGTTACGATCTCCAGCCGAGTGAACCAGCGGCACCTGCGGAAGAGACAACTCCTGCAGCCGCTGCAGCCGCTGCAGCCTCGCCCGCTACAACCCTAGCCGTTCCATCACCAACAGCAACTCGAGATCGTACTTCTTTCCGATCGAGACTACGTGAAATCAGGTCAGCACATACTGGACCAGAATACATCTCAGCGCTCCGAAATCTACACCATGACCATGAGCGTCGACGACCCAGTTCGTCTTCTCATAGCGCAGAAGTTGCGCCTCAAGAAGCGAGACCCACCTGAGCTGATGATACCCAAGATTGATGGACCTTTTAAATTGTAACTTTGAATGAGGCTTCAGAGAGCAGGCTCTTCGCGGAGATGGCCGCAATTTTTGCGTTGTTTCAACGTTATCGGTTGAACCGCACGACGAGGAACGGAGGCTAGTGCTGGGCCAAGAGAGAAGATATTGTGCGGAAGAAGACTTGGAGAGGAAAGATATTGATGAGCCAGTGAATTATGACTCACGGACGAACCGCTTGGGAGAGCATGTAGAGAGTGTAAAATTATATTCAAATAATCATAAAATAGACTTCCATGAAATGAAGGGCTGATGGAGAGGCTGTGCCGATACAAGTGTACTAAAGTCCCAACCAACTCCCCGAAAACACCTGCAAACATGCAGTTTTGAAGCCAACTTGGCCCGTGATTACCATTGACCACTGATCTATAAATTTCAGATCACCACTAAGCATCCAACTTCCAGACTTTACAATGCCATGAAAGCACCCAGAGCTGCAATGACCAAGGCTCCAGCACCATTCGTCGCCCCTGCAGCAGCAGCATTAGTAGAAGTTGGTGTTGGTGTTGGTGTTGGGGAGTTAGCAGCCTGTGCCAGGACGATAGTTCCGGTTTGCGTTTGAGTGCTCTGAACCTGGCTTCCACTTGCAGTGGTAGTCACAGTGACAGTTCTTGTGGTGAGACCCTATCAAATTTTAGTACTGTATTTTTAGAGTTTTCTCTTCCTCTTGTGGCAGGCTGCTCTGGCAAGTAAAATATTTTGGAGCAATGATTTAGAGAATGGAGTGTATCTTACAGTTGTCTGTCCAGTAGTGACCGTAACAGTGAAAATTCCACCTAGAAACCGTGAGCATCGTGTGAGAAGTAATCATCGACAATAGCTAACCTGGGCCTCTTCCACCCCAGACACCTGCCCACCCGTCACCTCCTGCACCGTTCCACCAAGGCCAAGCGGTTGTACAAGAGTCTGAAGCGGTGGAGCAACTAGAGTACGAGGAGCACCATTCAGATCTGAGGCTGGAAGCGCTGGAGTATTGAGCGGAAGCTGTAGGGCAAGCACTGGAAACACAGCTGTCGATGGCAGTTTGAGATGCACAAGCACTAGACCAAGCAGTTGATTGATCTGGAAATGCCGAGGAGAAGCATGATTTCTGAAAGAATTATCAGCCGATGAACTCAAAGAATAGTAGAATACTGACAGCGCACTCGTATCCGCTTCCTCCTCCCCAGTTTCCCCAGTTGTTTCCACCGAATCCGTTTGGACCCCAATCTGCTCTAGCGAGGCTGGCTGACATGCCAAGCAAAATGGCTGAGGTGAACTTCATTTTGAGTTGTAGTAATATTGAAATGGGATGTGATGTGGAAGGATATCAGAAACGGAAACCCTTTCGGGTTTATATATTAACGGCAGGAGGATCGGCGTATCCTGTGTAACTATCCAGATAAAACGCCTCAGTCCCGGACGTCCAGATGCGGATTACTCTGGTCAGAAGCTTGCGTATCCACACCGAGAATATGCATGCAGACGCACAGATCCGGCGGATTTTATATGCACCCTGCGGCGTATTTTGAGGCTGTCCCAGCCGTACGGTGTAATCCGGTGCGTTTCAGCATCATGCACAGATACACGCGGCATTATACGTGTAGAGCGGAAAGGCTGAGCACTCTGCGGGATACGCCAAGGTGTGTGAATTGGTGGTTCCAATAAGAAGCTGCCATCTCGGACTGGTGTTGATGTGATGTTTGTTGAAGGTTTGGATCTTTTACTTTGTTTGGTTCGGCAGTTTAGTGACCGACGAGCCGATCTCCCCCCTATGGCTCGCTTAATGACAGCCCGCGGTCATAGCTTACTAAAGTTGCTGAGGTTCCTACCGGATGTCCGTAGGTAAAATCCTTCACCAATAGTCCGTCGTGAGATGTCCGGCTGTTGCAGTTGAAGACGCGCGTCATATTATGGACTTCAATGTGTTTTGACGTCGGGGCTCTGCTTGGGTTAAGCATTGTCAGTTGAGATCCGGGGTCACTGACGTCTGTCTAAGACTTTTGAAGCCATTTCTGACAGCTTACTCGAGGAAGGACCGAGGGCTGCATGATTTCGTTGGCTGGTTTATGCCATAAGATCTCAGATGTTCAGCTTGAACTCCCTCAATTCGTGGAACCGATGCTAAGCTCGCAAGAAGTTCTGCAAAACTTTGGGAGCCTTGATTATTTTTCAATTATACCAATCCCGAGAGCATATTGGTCCTTCCAAGACAAGTTATCTGATCTTGTGCCTTACCTCCATACTCCGGCAATTGGCGGACAATATTACCATAAATAGCAATATTTATTTATTTATTTCATCGGATATGTTAATAGAATAGTGACAGTGTCTTGGATTGTTTCCGAGGTGAGATGGTTAACTCTTTTTAATTATAGCCATGCAGACGACCATGGCAAGCCATTGACAAGTTCAGTCCAGATTCACAAATCTCCCACCATCTTCCACGGTATCCATTCCTAAGAATCAAAAATATCACCTTGGGCTGGCAATTCACCAGTCAACAAGAATTTGTCCATTGCCGCCGATATCTTGCCATGACTGAAGTAGCTAGTATGGCCGCTACCGTTCCGTAGAATGAGAACAGAGCTTGGAATCTGAAGCCTCAACGAATTCGCCCATGCAATCGAGGTTGATGGATCCCAGAAAGCGTTGACAAGAAGAATCTGCGGCAGTTTCGCTACCTGCTTTGGACTCAAGACTCGCTCGGGAGTTGGAGGAGATGCCCAACCGATGCAAGATGATTGAGCCTGGTAAGTTTGACTGCTTCCTCTGGTATGTGGTGATAGGGCATTTGTAACTTGAAGTTTGAGTGCCAAGTCAACATGGCTCTTGGAGCTTGGAGACCAATCTTTACAGGCGACTCCCAGGAATGAAAAATCTGAGTCGCTTTGAGTTGTTTTGACGGGAGCTGATAGTAGAGTTGCATTGCCTTGTGCTGCTTCTGCGATGGCCACAGAGAGGCCTGCCCAGCCTTTGGAAAGCACGGGATTGTCAACGATCAGGAGTCCTCCTTGCACCCGGTTGAGAATTTCCTCGCCTGTAGCATCGCTTCTGCAAAGGCTGACATTTCCAACAGTGCAGCCTGGAGCTGGTATGGGAGATTCATTGGCGCTGGAGATGAGATTGTCAAATATCCCAGCAGCATCCTGACCATTCAGTGCACAGTCGCTTGTCGTATTGCACCAATCGAAGAATTTGTTCAAAGCTGCTTCGTATGTGCTGGATTCAGTCGAGAGCAAGGACGTATCAGAGTCTGAAGTATCAAGTATTCCGTCAAGGACCATACGTCCAACACGATGGGGATAGAGACCAGCATAGGTTGATCCGAGATTGGAGCCGTATGATAATCCAAGGTAGTTCAGTTTGTCTTCGTTTAGTGCTCGTCGGACCATGTCCATATCTCGAGCGGCACTACCGGTTCCCATGAAGTCAAAGACAGGTCCAGTGCCAGCCTTGCAGCTCTCACTGAATGCCTTGTTGTGCGCGATAAGTTGATCGAATTCCTCTTGACTCTTTGGAGTACTAGAAACTCGTTGATTCCAGATTGTTGGATTGCAGGCCATTGGGTTGCTTAATCCAGTGCCACGTGGGTCAAGCCCAATGACTATGGGAAGTACGTCAGTACTGTCACTCAAGCAAATACAAATTAAGTCGGGTTTTGCAACAGATTCAACCCTCAAGAAAACCAGGGAAGCGGCAAGAAATCGGCTGTACTCACTGTCGTACTGTGCTAGAAGTTCAGGACTCCATAAGGGAAGTCCCTGTACTTGAAGAAAGACAAGATCGGAAGCTGCTCCTCCTGGACCGCCAGGGTTGAAAATCAAGCTGCCAATACGATCTGTGGCATTGAGAGCTTGAAGTCGGGCAAAAGTGAGATTGAATTGCACTCCATGAGGATGCTCGTAGTCGACAGGAACTTGAATCTGCCCACACTGGAGATTTGGAGGATCGGAAGCTGTGCAATTTCCCCAGTTTATCTGTGGGCTTGTTCTGGGTGATAGGGATGGTAGTGCCAGTGTTTGAGAGACAAGGAGGGCTACCGTCGAGAGGAGTGAAGGGAGATGCATTCTATCAGAATGTTTCGAGGATCAGCTCTAAAAGTGTTTTGATACAAGGTTTGCAAGGACGAATGTGCTGTGAAGAAATAGCAAAGAGTGGTCAAGCGAGGATTGAGGATTGCTTTATACATCAGACGAACTCGTCGAGAAATTAAATATTTCTGACCTGGCCGTCCACACACAGCCTTGTAACAAACTCGTCAATGGCTGCTTACATTGTACGCAATGATCATTGCGCATCCTACACAACTTCGAAATCATCCATGGATGCTGGGAATCACAACCGGGGCGCCCAGTAAAAACCAGAGCCTTGAAGCCTGTAATTTAACGTCAAATCCAGACATCTTTGATGGCATTTGCTGGGTCGGCAATCAATCACCTGATGAGGCGAATCCACATCTCAGCCACTCATCCTGCATCACCGTTAACTTCGATGGCCTGTCAAAGATGACTTGGATCTCCACAACCCACATTTTGACGTACTCGGTGCATCGTATAAAGTCACGTGGCATTGCACCAGCCCTCGATCAAGGCTCGGCCTCCAGCAGGATCTCATATCCCCCTGGTAATTAGTCTGAACAAACGAACCAATCTCCATTCTATAATTCAAAATTGATAGATAAGAATAACATGTGAAATCAACCCGAACCGAGAAAAGAAAACCTCGAGTAAGCAGGAGTCAAAGCGTATCTCCCAATATATGCAGAGGGATATTGATGCACCCAGCAGGCCATGAGGTGCTACTGGTTGAGCTGGAAAGTTAGTGCTGCAGGGCTTCGCCTCGGCGCACATCGCCAAAACTTATCCTCAAAAACCACAACTTCCCAACCTTCCAGGTTGCCTGCGTCAAGGTGCAACCACACTAGATACATTTGGCAAAAATGCAAAAAATGGAAAGAAGAATGACTCTTCTGGGAGGGCTCGAACCTCCAACCTCTCGATTTGCAGCAGCTGGAACAGCCTTAACAGTCGAACGCGCTAGCCAATTGCGCCACAGAAGACTGTGAACACCAGCTTTTGGAGCTGCTGTGATGCCGCAGTTTTTCTTATTTCAATTTATTAAAAAAACAGTGAATTCCTTGGTTCCGAGATTTAGACGACTTGCTAAGCCACACTGACCTTGTGGAGCTGGTGGTTCATTGGTGGGAAATGCTGACTCGGGAACTCGGATTTAGCACTGCCAGACTGACAGAGTATCTTGCCACCGAGTTTTCACCTGAGCAGCGCAAAGAATGGAGTGTGCTGTGTTCAACCGCTCTTTAAATCTAACATGACCGTTGGCTTGGCCTGGGTAGAAGCGAGACACTTTGCAGAATACTCTTATGTGTCGCTCGTCATCCCTCCTCCTTGGTTCTTTTGCTATCATCGTACTTGCTTTTTCGATGTGCCAGACTTCGAGTTTCAATTTCTGACGGAAAGCTCTGGAGCACGACCACATATATGATAGCCGTGTTTCCCTTTCCAGCCCGAGAAAAAATATTGCAATTGATTTGATGCCAAGTCTGCTTGAGGAAGGAGCAATGCAATCTCTCAAAGGGCATATATTTTAGAGCTAGTTCAAACGTAATTTATGGCGTGAATTTAGCAACACCCAACCCAGATTCGCGAGTCTCCCTACTTTTCGCCCCGCTACCTCCTCCACGTTTTGCAAACGGCTTGTACCATAGCTGGCGCCAGAAGCCACTGCAAGTAATTTCTCGCCTTGCAGGTGCGGATACGTTGCCTGGCCCGCAAGCTGCCGGTGCCCCAAAACAGCGGGGTGTGTGTCTTGCCAATGGCACCGCACAGGCTTTACTTCGTTAAGCTTGATCTTGCTTCGAAGTATGTTTTGCTGAGACATAGACTTGGGTGGTGGCCACTGAAACAAGCTGCCGCCATTTGCGAGTGCAACGCTACTCCGGCATGGAGAATTTGGAGTGATCGTTTACTTAATTCTTTATTACTCCTCAATCGAAACATAATTCGAGGTCTCTTCCTCAAATTTCCGGCAGAGAAAAGCCCACCTATTTGCAAAGTACGATGAGGGAGATGCTCCGTGAAGATGGGATTTTGCAAAAGGCCATGGGAGAAATAGAGCACTGTCTGTCATATTGGTGTGGGAGAGTCGTTCAAGACAAGTAAGACCTCTCACACCAGGCTTGCGTCAAGAGCTCATATCCTTGGCATCCCTTGCTTTGGCTTGCAGATCGGGAGCAAATGAGATGTTGAGCAAACCCGGGTTGGGCTTATCGAGGAATGGAGAGTTGGCCTACTTGAGTATGTCTGGGGGACTTAAACGACCAGGGGGTTTAGCAAGATGTATCGAGTGAGTTCTCATGATTTCAATCATCTCGATCAATGCTCCACACCATGTTCTGTCACTTTGCCTTCACCTGGTCCACCCACATCCCTGCAGCGTTGTTCACATTCTGGAGGCAGTCTCTCTAGCCAGAACTTTCTGTGTCAACGTTGCCAACAGCTGCTCTGACCATGGAAGACCCAGATCTTTAGTTCTGGTCCCCCAGGCTTCGTATATATAACTGTTGACTACAGCCCCAGCCTGTTGGATAGTTGCCACCCCGACTCGGACGTGCGCAGCCAACACAATGCCAATTCATTGATGTCGCTTTCTTTAGCACACATTCTTATATCACTTCCGTGTGGACAGTCATTGTCAGTCCACATCCACGTTACCTCTACGATTTCTAAACCCTAGCTCGTTGCAAGACAATCGCTTGTGGAACGCTTCCATCAGTATATCGAAACCTCGAGGCTCTACGCCGGGACAAACACTAGATTTATGTCAACACTCGTTACGATTTCTGCTACTCTGCTCCTCGGCCGATGGAAGTTAACGGACAAGTTCTCACAAGTGCGACATGGGAGCATCGTGAAGGCAATCTCCCAGCGTTGCCACCGATGCAGCTCGCTCAAAAACCACGTCAACTCGTCAACCGGGCTCATTGGCCTGCACCGGGCCTTCGCATGACCCAAATTGCTGAGAGGAGAAGTGAAAGCGATGTGGCAAGGTGGCACCCTCACCTGAACACAGCACTGCGTCGTCCACGAACATTCCGATCGCCATTTTTGAAGCCCGAGAGCTCTCGCGAAGCAGAAGTGCCCGTCTTTAGAATGGAGAGGAAGAAGTCGACGGGAAGTCACTCCAACAAGCCATATAGTGAGTATTCTCGGACTTAATTTCTTCTTTGTCTAGATCACTTCGAGAGGCCCGAGGCCGTGCCTCCTCAGACATCTCTCCCATCTCCTGAATTAGTCTCAGCACTCCTAATCCTCACTCAGAAAGGAAATACTAACTCCGAGATCGTCCTCCAGCGCAGGAGTAGTTACATTGGCTCCGGTATCATTTTGAAGACCGTCGCTTCAACTACGCAAGACTGTACGATGAGTGGGACATCAAGTTCCCCGGGGATTACAGAGCACATAACCAGGCATTTTCCAGCCGTCTGTACCGTGAGAACATCTACCCGACGTTAGACGGTAACGGCGAACTCGCTCGTGACCGTGACGGAAAGCCTATTATCACTGCAATTGGAATTCGCAAGCGACATTATCCAGAGTTTAGGGATTTCCCCTTCGAGCTGTGGGCGAAGAACCCCGAATGGGCTTTGTACTGGGACTGGGTCTTACCTGAGCACAAGGCGATGGCACAGAAGATCCTCGAAGGACGAGACTTAGATGAGTCTCAGCTTCGTAAGACTTCCCACTTCCTCTTCACTCCCTTGTCTCTTTACTGACTAGGTTGCTAGGAAAGGAAAGGTCTCGTCGAGCAATTTGTCTGTACGAAGCCGAATTGCCTGCGAATAAAGGATGGTTCGCCACACCAGCTCTTCATGCTGCTGCCGCCCAGACTTCTCTTTCACCAAAACGGGCTGCTGTGATTAGGCTAGAGAACCAGTAGACATCATACATGGAGGACTACACACCAGCACAACAACAGCACGCGCCAGACAGCTTCAACTTCAATGGGGGCGAGATTCCCAGACCTATGGATAGTTTTGCGGAAAGAGCCTTTGCGGCCTCGAAGAAGTCCAGGAAGAAAAAGAGCCTAACCAAGTCCGGGGGTTGGGATGACGTCGAAGAATCTTGTGGACAATGTGTACAGTGTGAACAATGCGGCCGTGTAGTATGTACGCAGACCCTTTGGGACGAATTTCAACGACGCGAGTACTCTGCGGTCATTCCAAAGCTTCAATCATGCGAATTCTTGGACGAATGCGAAGATGACGATGGGCCCTTTCAGTGTCATGCTCGAGTATATGTCTTCGCTGAGATGTATGCGATTGCCGACTTGCGTTCTTTAGCTCTTGACAAATTACATCATGCCCTTTGATTCTTTTAAGGTCGTTACAGGTCAGACGTAAAGGGTAATCGATCTTGTTCGATTCAGCTATTGCAACGATAATACGCGAGATAACGAAGCCGGGCAGGATATGGAGAGTTTAAGAAGGATGGTGTTGTGTTTTGTTGTGTGTGTGTTCGGGACGATAGTCAAGGACGATAAGTTTGCAGAATTGATGGAGGCAGGCGGTTGTTTTGCGAGAGACCTTGCAGGTTTGTTGGGAGAGAGGATCATAAGAGATGTCAGGTGGAGAGAGGGTTGAAGGGCCCGGGACGCTGACTTGTGTGAACTGGACCAAGTAATATCATCCAATCAAGTCTCGTTTATTTGACCTTGTTTGATTAAGTACACGCTCAGTTCTATTCAAAATAACCTTTACCTGTCCTTAACGTTTCTCACAGCAGATCGTTAAGGTAGATGATTCCACACGTAGATCAATGTCGTAGACAACTCCAGATCTCTGGCGTGCAATCGTCACATAATCCTAGGTGATGGCAGTGCTCCAAACCGCGAGTCTCTCAACTGATTGGAAAGCCGCGCCATCGCTTCGTGGAGACGAAGTTTGTCGAGTCTTAATCGAGCTTGATACTCTTGGTAGATCTTCTCAGGCGGTTTCTCTTTGTTTGGAACGGCGAGTCTCCATGTCTTCGGGTAGTATGTTCTTAGGAAGTGGAGAAGTACGTTGCTAAAGCGTGTTAACGTTGGCGTGTATCCTGAACAAGCAATCGCTTCACTCACTATCTCTGCGAACGACGGATGCCGTGATATATAGCCCCTGGACCTGTATGTTGTGTATATGCCATACTTACAAACGATCAAAGCTACGTCGACACCTTCGAATTCCCCCAATTCAAAGGCTTTCGTGATCAAAGTGTCCTTCCTCCTGTTCAGTCTCTCATTTCTTCTCTTTCTAAAGGCATCCAATCCCAACCCTAGGGATTCGGTACCCTGATGAGAAGCGAAGTAATCGCCAGAACTCGGTTGCAAAGGTCTCGTCGGTCAATGTCGGGGAGCAGAGTTCTCGATAGGATAATTGTCTGGGGTGCTTAAGATCATGTGGATAATATTTCAAGATCCAATATACATAGGCGTCGAACCGTAACTGAAACGAAGTTCGTAAGTAAGAGTTGGGGCCATTGCTCCCGGCCCCCCTTAAGCGAACCCTTAGATTTGACCCCCTTTATTTAACTAAGAATAACTTAATTAATTATTAATAAAATTAACTCAAAATTAAAGTTATAAATTCATAAATAGTTGCTAATTCTCTAATTGTAATAACGTTTTTTAATTTATAAGTTAATCTCTTAATATATCACTGGTAATTACGTGAATTAACTTGATTTTAGAGCTTTTGAATCTCCCTTTTTAACTCGTTAATTCTAGTCGGCATAAAAGCCAATTTCTTTAGCTCTTCTTTTATCCACTACTAAACCTTTTTAGTTGGGTTTAAATCAGGTGAAGAAGGAGGCTAATTGAACCCTCAAATGCCGTGCTCAAGTCGGGGTAGTCAGGCATATCCCAAATAATTAAACCTTTGCCCCGTCCTCTATAAAAATATACTCGAGGCCAAGTTTATTAAACTTTAGGAAAACAACTCTCTTAAGAACTTAACAAAAATAAGCTTTTAAGGTTATACCTTTCAAGCTCCTCTTCTTCTCAAGAAACACAAGAAGAGACTTTCAATCCCAGCCTATCGCCCCTCAAATCATTATTAAGACTCTCCCTAATCAATATACTAACTTAATATAATCAAAACAGCGCTTCTTATCGATTCTTT
This sequence comes from Cadophora sp. M221, assembly GCA_017366145.1. Classification (NCBI taxonomy): domain Eukaryota; kingdom Fungi; phylum Ascomycota; class Leotiomycetes; order Helotiales; family Ploettnerulaceae; genus Cadophora; species Cadophora sp. M221. The sequence continues at coordinate 7,241 of JAFJYG010000088.1, read as the reverse complement.
AAGTAACCCACACTCAACCGGTCTTTCCGAGCTCAAATATACACTCATTGCTCTATATAACCTTCCTCTAGTCTCCCCCTCCCTCTCGAGAGGCTGCCCATTTCAGATATCCCCCACTAGCGGTGCAATAAAGCAAACTCAAGGCGTTTCTTTACTTACTTTCAAGAGATAAAAGGTCTCGGGCAAGCAATACATCATCGATAGCCTGCGCGGCGAAGCTCTCATCGAATAATATAACGAATTTAATGCCTTGAGATTAATCTTTGCTTTATTAACTTTCCCTTTCGCTAAGTTCGGGAGGTTTCGACATAAATTCAGCGTTGAACTATTGTGCGAGAAATACTTATTATTTGCGTAATCTCGTGAGCCGAAATTCCCGCTTTTCACAAAGATTAAACCGTAAAACGTACAAAAGTACTTCATTCGCTTTAAGGCATTGTTCGCCACGAGGGTAAATATAATTAAGTCTCCATTTCAAGTTTAAAGATATTCTATAAGAGAATCATAAAGATATAAATATTTGAATTGAAAGTACTAGAGTTAAGGATATGGGGCTGACCTCGCTTAAGGGGGCCTGGAGCAATGGCCCCAACTCTTACATTGTCTATTACATTAGCATATGCGGACAACTAACCTTAATGAAGCTGGAAAACCTCCTTCACTTGTGATTCCCAGCTGTTGCATCGGCCATTGTATCCACGACACATGCTCTTTATCAACTAAAGGGTATATTCTAGCCAACAGTTGTCTCCCAAAGCCCTCAGTCTCCCAAAGCCCTCCAGCCACCACTTCTTACCGAGATGTTCTGGGATGGTTGCGAAATGGGCGATTACCGCCAATGACTCCTGAGTCGGTATCTGCAAGAGGTCGATAAATCCTACATTCAGTTGAAACGGCCACCGGAAGATATCAGAAAATTCTCGTCCCGCCAAGGGCAAGCTGTAGATGAACTGAGTATCTCTATCATGTCATCTAATTGCGAAATCAGAACTCGTCTCTGACATGTGCAAATATCACGAGCTGAATGGAGAACAACGGAGGTCTGTAGGGCTGGATTACTCACTGATCGCTGCATTATATGCTTCTCTCGCTTCCGAATCAGAGACCGTCTCATCAATACGTGCAGATAGTTTTCTCAAACAATTTGCCTCTGCAAAGCAAGCAGGTGACTCTACCAAATTGTCACGCATCCGGGTTCTGCGCTCACCAGCCAAGGACAAGGGCCCCAAAGGTCCTTCGGTAACAGTAATGCCAGCCAAATGGATCAGAGAGTAGCTCTGCTGTGACAAAAAGATGCAGCTGAATTCGCCGCCAAGAACTGAATGATCTGTTTGTCCTATCGTCGTGTATGTGTAGATGCATGTTAGTGCCGAAAACAGATACATCGCTGCAGCGTTCTCCTCTGCAAATGCGCTGAGAGCGCAAGTAGCTTTTCTAGGCCAAGCTTGTGGTGGAGTGTTGCTTGTTCTGTGCAGGATCCCTTTCTTTCTGGGTGACGCTACGCATTGCAATGAGTGGAGAGCTTAAATTTGGGGATAACAGATAGACCCTCTGTGATGAACTGCTTATCATGGACAGTATTTAACAAGGGATGCTCCGCAGCAGTAAATAAGTGTTGGAAGACTTACATAACCCATATGAAGGGCAGATAGAGCCCAAATTCCATGCATAACATAGTCATAGACAAACCCAAACTGTGGTACTGTGATGCTCCACAGCCTGATCGCCGCAGGATCCCGATGTAGAGTCAAAGCTGTAGATATGCAATAATTGTGAAGAAATTTCCAAATCGAGATTCAGGTGGTGAGCACCACGGGAGGAGAGCTTGAGTCTGTGAGATTGAGGGTCGAATGATTGATGAATGGGAGACACTCACAGCTGTCCCTGTTGACGTGACAGGTACTTTTGAAGGCGCGTACACGCATTCTAAAGTATGTTTGATACAGCTGTGGCCTAGGTAGACGGGGAATAAACCAGCAATAGACTTGGACAATTTTGGAAGTGGGAAAAGACATGCTTCGGCAGGGTAGAAAGTCGGGCCAAAGAGGATTGGGTTCTCTCATGTATCAACATTCTGGTCTGGCTTCATCGCACTGCGGAGTGGTGACTCGCTTATCAGCAAATATTCTAAATTACGACAAATCTGGAACTGAAGTCTGAAGAATTTCGTTATTTCAACTACGTGGCACCCAAGCACCAACATGATGGATATGCTAAGACCCAAAGGCTCTTGAAATTCTTGAACCCACCTTGATTTTCCGCTTTTTGCAATTCAGACATCCGGCTTTGGTTTTCCGATGCGAACGTCGAGTGTGGGGTCTGTCACGCGGGTTGTCGTTTGAAGAGGCCCCTGAGGAGGCGTAGGAGGACATCTTGCCTGTACTCATTTTCAAGATGTGCTAGGACATAAAGTTGAAGATGGTGAGAATGAGCAAGACACAAAAAGAACTTTATGCGGCGGGGACGCGTATGCGGCCGAAAAGCAATCGCGATCGTTGGTGAAGTCTGAGGGCTCGGTCCAAGCTTATACGATAATAAGATGCGTGACCAAAAAAACGTCTCTGTGCCTCGACGTGCCTTTGGAATCAAGCCGGCTTTGCTGTTGGTTATTTGCTATTTGAGCCAAGATCAAAACTCTCCAAAGACTACGTCACTAAGCCAAGTTGCCTTTCTGCTAGCGGTGCATAAGCATTCTAGCCATTAAAATCCTAAGGTGTCCGACGACTTTTGGACGCGGCCGCCTGGGTTATTTCGGTAGTTGTAGTGCTTCTGTGCCTAGTCAATAATTAAATAGAGCACATGGAGCAAACGGAGCAACGGAGCGGATAAAGCCGTCACCCTATCCTGAGGCTATTTTTACACTAATAACGAAGCAGGAGCAATGAATCGAATCCTTGCAAGTCCGTTTCGTCCGTTCAGTTATCGACCAAATTGAATTACGGCTTAAGGAATATCGGAAGCATACGTGTTATATAAGGACTGGGGAGGTCGTTTCTGTCTATCAATCGCTCAACGTTGAAGGAATATTGCACAGAAAACAGCCAGAACATTCATCACTCCGTCGATCCTTCGTTATGAATACATCAAATACTGAGGCTTACAAGCTTCCCGTCGATGCAGTCTGGCTCAGTGAACATCTATCTAGTGACTTCTCCAATTCAAACTAACCTTGAATAGTTACGGGCTGCTCTTCAGGCTTGGGCAAGTCACTTGCCCTCCTGGTCAACAGCAACCCTTCTCATCGCCTTGTTTCCACGGCCAGGCAAGCAGGCAGCCTCTCTTCCATTCCAGACAGTCCAAATGTCCTTAAATTAAACCTTGATGTGACTTCTGAGTCATCGATCAATGGTGCAGTCGCGGCCGCCCTCGAAAAATTCGGTCGCATAGATGTTCTTGTCAACAATGCTGGATACTCGGTTATGGGGGATACAGAGTCAACAACTGAGGAGCAAGCTAGGCGGGTCGTTGAGACAGACTTCTGGGGCACATCCAAGCTGATAGTCCATGCGATGCGGGTCATGAGGGAGGAGAATCCCAAGACTGGACAAAAAGGAGGTGTAGTGATGAATGTCACCTCGGCAGGCGGTTTCATTGGATTTCCCGGAAGCGCATACTACAATGCCAGCAAGTTCGCCGTCGAAGGATTTACCGAGTCTGTCTCTCGAGAGGTTCGTCCTGAGTGGAACAGTAAGTATACATTCTTAATTTATCGGAACTCCATACTGATGGTTCTGAAGTCCATTTTTGTCTGATTGAGCCAGGCGGCATTGCTACCAACTTCGCTGGTGCTAGCCTTGTTCGGTCGACTCCACATCCTTCATATTCAGCCCCAGATACACCTACGAGAATATTCGAAGGATACATATTGAATACTGACAACCAAAAAACTTGGTCTTCTCCGCAGTCTGTGGCGGCGGCCATGTATGAAGTTGTGAGCCGAGGTCAGAGAATCCCCATCAGAGTCCCACTTGGCCCAGACTCTTGGGGCTTGATCAAGGAGGAGATCAAGCAGGTTGACAAGGATCTCGATGAGTTAAAGGATCTGAGTGAGCGTGTTGGCAATGCCAAGCAGTTTCGATCTATTCAATTTATCAGGAAGGACAAGTAGTTTCTACTTAATTTCCAGACCCGATTGTCTCTCTGTAATCACCAGACGTGATCTGGCACCTCCGGGTATAATATTGAATGTTGAGAGGTAGAGTGCATTGAAATAAAGCTTTATAATATGGTGTTTACTATTAAAAAGGTCGATTGACAGCTATCATGGATTTCCAACTGGATTCAATCATGGTCCGGAGAAGGACCGTACTGGCTGGTTCATGAGAGCGAGTGTGGTCCAGTCTCTGGAGATATAAAGCAGAGTCCAGGCGAACACGGGAAGTTGGAGATGGATGAGCAGGCAGAAAGGAAAGTCGAGGACTCACAGTGTGTCAAGCTGGCATTGTGGATGACTTTATTGATATAGACGGCTGTGATTGGGTTCTGGTAGAGCTACCAGGACAGAAGAAGTAAAGTTGAAGATACTTCCGCGGTATTCAAATGCCAAGCAAGACAACTGCCTCGTCCTGTCCCACCGTTGCTGACGAGATGCAATACTTGCATCACGATAGTAAGGTCTTGCCTCCAAACATAGCACAACTTCACTAGCAAGGCCAAGAAAAATGAAAACAGTAGTAGATAGGGATGGTAATTTGACGATCTACATATGAAATGAAACGCAGTCGAACGCCCAAACCTTGGTTCCCGAAGGCTGATGTCGTGCACTGTCTGTACATGGCCTTTGAAATCCTGCAAGTGTTTGAGAACACGCGCTACGTCTTGTCGCAGACAAGGAGAAAGACGGGAGCCAAGAGTCCGACCTCCGGAGACTCTTCCTTGAAAAGAACTCGAGGAGGCTAGGCAACGCGAAGGTGGTAGCGTCAGGTGACCTCATGATAGCCCCAGAGAGCCTGCACCAGTTCAGTGGTCTCGATCCGGCGGTTGACATCCATGATGTCCTGATGCTATACTCAGGCCAGGATCATGGAGCTAATACCTTAACCCACTGCAGAGTTTACGCATCGTGCGAAGATGAACAGTTGTATCATGTTGAACGGCACGAACACGAACTCATCGTATTCGGTGCGAGTTCGAGCTAGACCTCAACGCTAGTATGCGGGTGCTACCAATCAATCTACCTAAATAGCTGTGGCGAGGCAGGGTTCTAGGCGAGCATGGGCCAGAAAGTAAACACAATCACTTGGGTGTGAATACCTCTTCGGACGCTCGAAACTCTGAAAATCCGACAACTATTGAGACATTTGCTGTTACGAAATAACCGTCGGCGTAGCCCCTCTACCCTTAACCATCCCCGTATGTGGTCAGTGGATTTAATAGACACTTAATCGGCTATGCGGAGATGAAATGTCACGGCAGTGAGTTCAACTTCACGCATTGCTCGAATCAAGGCTCCTCAACGTGTACAGGCAGAAAAGAGAATCCAATGAACTCAGACAGAAGAAAGGAAAGTGTGGCCAGTTCAGCTGTAGCAATCCTTAGGTATGGCTTTACTTAATTACTCTAAGCAAACCCATTTCGTTAATAGTCGATAGATGGCATTGATACAGCTAGGGTGAACTTTGGAAGTCTGAAGATGAAGAGATTTGGATGTTAATTTTCTATGGTAGCTACAGAACACGAGCCTGGTTCATATTTCTGAAAATTCCTAACATCTGTGAAAACATTTTTGCACAAAGCTTCCTGTTCAAGAAGCATTGCTCCACATCCTTGTAGACTGCTGTCCAGCAACCATGTATGATAGATCCAACAGCCAGATCATCTACCGTAGGGAACTTTCCTTCGCTGAAAAGTGTATCTGCCCTTTTTTCGTACTCTAACTTCTCTGCTACCGATGCGAAATGGCCAGGCAGCTTGTAGGGCCAGTGGCCAGTCATGATGAAATAGTACACTGACCCTAGGCTGAACATATCAATGCCCACTGTAGATACCTAACCATTACTAGGGTTGAAAACCCCGAAATCTGGAAGACCTCCGCCATTTATAGCCCCACATATAGAGCCGCCAAAGTCGCATAGGCAGAGGCTATTGTCAGCGTTGAGAAGATAATTATCAGGTCGTAGATCAGAGTGAATCACGCCCTTCGAATGAAGATATTGGACGGCTTCGCCAGCTTCAAATCGCTATGCTATACGCAAACGTAGATTGGCTGTGTCGTTATGATAGTCAAGGTATGCTTGCAGGCTACCTTTGCTAGCCTCAACAAAGAGCAAGCCTTTGGGCTCTTAAGAGCAACCGAGAAACCTATAAGATATACCATCAGCGACTAAGAATGTTGTCCGTTCATTCGAACCTTATTATCCGAGGATGACTCCCAAGAATCCCAAGTATTTCTTCTTCAACCTTAAAGCTATGCCTTATAACATCAACAAACTTATCTTTCACACCTTGCTCATTCCACCATTGAAATCGAGGATACTTCAGGACGACGTGAGGTCTGAGACGTCCGATTACCTATGTCGAGCCGCGACCCAGAATAATGTCCAAACAGGTATTGTATTCTCTAGGTCTCTGGTATTCTTTAGGAGCTAGAGTAGCAAATCTTTCGCTCCGTGAGCTATCTTCACTCAGCATCTAAAGTGTGGTTAGCCAGGAAAGACTGGTAGCATAGTTTAGCTTGCCTCGACATGTTGTCTTCAGTCGAAGAAAGATCCCACCCTCTTGGACCTCGAGAAGCAGACGTAACAAAGAGGAATCAGGATATTTTAGCAGAAAATAAAAGGCAAATGGACGAAGGATTCAATTTTGAATTTGGTGAGCACTGACGACATATGATGGTGCTATGCTCTGGGTGTCGTACCGCGCTGTTGCTTGAAGGGGGTTGTGATGCGGCTCTTGAGGCAGCGTGCACGGCCCGGCGACGAAAACACCAAATGTCCTCGACGACCTCAACGAAAGTGGCAGACTCAGATATAGCATTTCACACAGAGAATGAATACGAAGACGAGAAAACCCTTTTACCATTGCATATTTCCTATACCGCAATTCTCACCACATCATCCGAAACTTCATATTTCATATCATATACTGTCTCATCACACCTTCTTACTCCCTGCCATTAAACAAATCGCAGTTACTGGCGTCGCGGACTATATGATTGTCTCGGGATTTCTAAGTGTATGTAGACGGCAACACAATATCAATGAGCAGGTATGTGTCACATGAGGTTGAATACTTGTAGATAG